>JAJEKV010000084.1:4553092-4780766 GCA_021234155.1 Isoetes taiwanensis | reverse complement strand
TACTTAGGCAATGTTGGAATCATATTCTTGGTAGAACCAAATTACCTTACATTTGGATAATTATAGTTCAAACTTTTTTTGTTCAAACTTTTTTGCCTTGTTTACCTAGGCAAAGTTGGAGCTCATTAATGATAGAACCAAAGTCATTGTTCACACTTTCGACAATATCATGCATTTTAATTGAATAGTACATTCTCACCTTGAATTTGTTGTCTATATAATTATGTCTAAGTATGTCTAACATTAAATTAAACACTATACTAAGTCCCCCAAAACCATTGGAGTAGACCACT
The DNA here is from genome assembly GCA_021234155.1 of Isoetes taiwanensis. Taxonomy (NCBI): domain Eukaryota; kingdom Viridiplantae; phylum Streptophyta; class Lycopodiopsida; order Isoetales; family Isoetaceae; genus Isoetes; species Isoetes taiwanensis. Next base: position 4,780,473 of record JAJEKV010000084.1, on the reverse strand, counting down.
TTGTTTGATGTGGCAACGTTATTATTCTTGTGTGAACATGATACAATGGCATTTGTTTTGATGTGGCAATGTCATTATTCTTTGTGTGAACATGATACAATAAGCTAAATGCCTTAATCAATCACTATAATCAACCACATAGAAAATGTGAAAATATAAATTATAGACTCAAGTGGTATTAAGTGTCTGTGACGTTATTATGACGATTCTAATCTGATTCACCGGCGGTAAGAATCTAAACATGTTTGCACATTTTAGCGGATAAGATGGTAAATGAGCAGTATGCATTTAGAGAACCTAAATCTCTAAATCTAAATCCAGAGTATACAATTAACACATTTTATATGTGCCTAAATCTTTCAGGTACTCTTTAGGGGGTGTGTCAAATAAAATCTCTTCCTTTGCACATGTAATATCTTGACCTTGCTGGTTTAGGGAACAAATCTTATCTCGATCAGTAACATGTCTGTACGATTTTGCTTTAAAAATAACATCTAAATATATCTAAGAAGCTCCAATGCAGTATGAAATTGTGTTTGATCCTAAAATTTGTGTTTGATGCGTCTGGAATGTATGTATTTGTTCTTGGACTGTATATATGTACAAATGCTACGCCACTATTTGAATCCACAAAGAAAAGAAATATGAGAAGCTTTGATAATGAACATACAGACATACCCTATATAGTCAACATGAAGGCAAGAAAAAGAATAAAATTGGACCTTGTATCTCAAGCCCAACGTCATTTTGTATGTTCTGTTTATGTTCCTGTTAAAAATGCAGGATATGAGAAATAGGGACGAAAAGGCAAATGCCACTAATGATTTATTAATGGACTGGACTGCCAAGTTATGAGCTACGATGTAAGAGCAAGAATTCCTATGAGAGGCCATGCAATAGTTGTAATACATAGATTGTATATTTCCTAACTGGACTTAACAAAAACATGTTATATAAAGCCAACATTTATTTTACTACGTGCATGAGATTAGCATCTATGGTTCCCCTTCCTCACATTGGTATGGCATAAGATACAATTATGCCCCTCTGATTTCGAGTTTGCATGGAGCATTCCCTAATTTTTTCCAGCATGACCATAATGCTTGCAATGAAGTAGGGCATGCCAGTTTAATATATTCTTCCAACTTAATGCGCTTTGCACCATGCTTGGGATAGAAAGATAAAAACATAACGCAGTAGATAAAAAAAGTGAAATAGAAGATAACTTACTCACTTTGTCCAGGTAGTATGTGACTACAATGTTCACCCTCAAGATTTTCCCCCAATCATTGGCTTCCGGATCCTGCTAACCTACTCTGCAAAAAGAAGGCAAACAACTGATCAAAATACTCATAATACTATTAAATGCCCACAAATTGACGGCCCACAATCCCTCTTAACCACAGGATAGGCTTCACAGAATATAACTTCACCTAAAACGCCAAAAAAAATAGCCCAGATCATTGAATACTCTTTAACATGGGAGGATATAGGATAATATTTAGCATGCTTATGAAACCAAATGGAATGAAAATAGACTGTTTGAGCATGTGTACATGCCCATGCTATTGCTCTATCCAACTGTTTTCAACGAACTTCTCGGCAATGTCAAACCCTTGTAGGCATTCTGTTACCTTGATTGAATGTTTAGGATCTCCATGACCATCTGGAGTAATTACCTTAAGCACAAAACGAACTCTGCGTCTCATATAGCTCACCATTTACCATTCTTTGAGGAATTTGATGCTTGACTGTGGAGCAAGAGATCCAAGCCCGGAAAAGAAAAAAAAACACAATAATAAAGGAGCTCACATCGCTGTTTGAAGAGGACGGCTCCTTTGAAGACTACAAAACGCCCGCATTTTTCGCCATAAGAAGTGGTGGCCATAGCCATAACCCAAAGCTCTAACCTGACCTGACCGATAACAACTGAAGCCGTATTAGGATTTGGAGTCACCGGACATCTTAGCCCCTTCTTTCACAGAGGCCAAACCACGCCTTCATCTCTGCCGCATCGATCTAGGGTAGCAACATAAACGGAACCGCATGCAGCTCTACTTCAGCTGAACCAAGCCTGCTTTCTGCTCTCGACCGATCCACGCCTTGCTCTACTCTACACCGATGCCCTGCCCTGATCCACATCCATCCGTCCTCTGCTCTTTTACGTTTCAGCTTTAATAGGGCCTTTTTTATGTTGAATCCCAATCGTTCAATTAAATCAATCAAATCCCTCTTCTTCGATTTGCATTTGGGTCCAACACTTACTGAATAACATTATAATATAAGATCAAGCTCTTAGACTTGGCTATGGCATTACCCAGCTTTTGGCAATCAGATATCGCTAACACAAACGGACCGTATGAAGATTTCTTCCTACCATAGCTAGAAAAAGAAAAGCTCTATGAACTTTAGGGTGTTTAATCTTTAGGCTATGGTTCAAATGCCAAGGTTTCTGTTGTTGCAGGTTTGAGTTGAGTAGGTAGCGTGGGAGTATTCCGTGCAAGCATGAATATAAGCTTTAGTGACAAATGCATAAGGACGGGACTAGGATTACCTTAAGATGATGCCTCTCTAAAGCCTTGCTGCTCTTTTGAGGTAAATCTCCACTTTGTATCATAATCGCCAATGCCAAACTAATAGGTAGTATGCATATTGGTTGCTGGATTTATTTTTCTGCAAGGAATTTACCCGCACGAGAGTATTTATATTGATCCATACGCCATTTCGTGGTTACAAAGTTCAAAGAGTAATGACTTTCTTTGCATAACAATTCCAAGTGATGCTGCGAAGCAAAATGTGGAAATAACAATAATTATTGTGCGCAGAAATTTTTTCTTTTTTGCAGTTATTAATAGATAGGAATCATGCTATTGAGACTCTGAAATCTTTGATATTTCCAGAATATGGATGGCTGAGGAGGACATGATTAGATCGTATGTTCACACAACCAATGAACAATAGCAGATGAAGATAGCAGAAGATCAATATGGTAGATGTATGCTTTATTTGCAGTTGTCATTTATATTCAAAACAATACAACTACAATGTTTTCAGAATTCCACAATTGAGGTATTTCTCCTGCTGCCAGCAGATTGACTGAGTTGGAGGACAAACGTGAGAAGGTCTTTACCGTTGTGGGAGTGAATACGGCTTTTAATAGTCGTAAAAGACATGACCCTGTTTGAGAAACGTGGATGCTCAGAGGTCAACTTTTTTTTGCAATTTAATTGAAACATTAGGATGCAATGTTTATCTTATATTGATGCTTCTACATGCAGATGCGAACTTCAAGACATTGGAGAAGGAAAAAGGGATTGCGAAGGAAAAAGGGGTTGCGATACTTTGTGTCATAGACCATAGGTAGGCTCTTGACAATGATTTTTCTCTCCTCTGAATTCTCTATCCTTGAATCTTTTATCTTTCAATATTCAATATTGTCATCTAATCTTAAGTTCTTCCTTTTCCTGCTTAGTTTTCAAATATATATTGTCACACACAAGCAACGAACAATAACATGTGAAAATCGCTAGATCAATGTGAGAAAAAAGGTAGTAGGTGTATGCTTCATTCGCATAGTTCATTGTGTATGTTATTTATTCAAAGCGATTTAACTGCAATGTTTTTAGAAAGCCACAACTGGGGTATTTTTCTTGCTGCCAGCAGATTGACTGAGTTGGAGAAAAAATGTGAGAAGGTCTTTGTTGTTGTGGGAGTAAATACTGCTTTTAATAGCCATAAAAGATGTAATTTTGTTCGAGAAATATGGATGCCCGGTTTCTTGCAATTAAATTGTATCATTACAATGCAGAGTTTTGAACATGCTTAGATTGAATATTTCTCCAAGGTGGATAACACTTGAACTAAACTTTTCTCAACTCCAGCAAAGTTCAGGAATAGTTTTTGCTCTCTAGCTCTCTATCCTTTATTCCTTTTATGTGCAATTTGGATTCAAGCCCTAAATCATAAGTCCATTGCGCTAATAGCTAGGCGAAAAGAGAACAAGAAGAGAAGTGTAATGGCAGTTATAGGCAAATAATGGTATTTTGACAAAAATACCCTTATATTATTGCAATCCCAGTACATGACAAGCCATTTTCATGAACATTCTTCAACACAGTTCTATAATGCAATCTAATAGCAAGTACCCATCTACAATGCCAAACACGCTTCTATAAATCTAAGAGCAAGTACGGTTTTATAATGCAACTTTGTTGCAAATATTACTTAAAGAATAAAGAATGCTTATCAAGTAACCATAGTAGCATCCATAACTTAGTGGACATGCTAACTGAAATGAGGAACACTAAACTCAACTATTAATTTGCAACTCTTGAATAAACATAGAACCAATTTTACCACTGCTAATTTCAATGGTGCATTGAGTAAACAAAGGCAAAGATATGAGTGACAAAAATGACTTGCGATGACGCATTGGGTAAACAAAGGGAAAAGGAAGAAATAGCGATAAGTGACAAAATTGGTCTACATTATTTGTTCTAATGTAAAGGCAACAAAATTGCAGGTACTATAAGAAAATTGATCTATATTGTTTGTTCTAATGTAAAGGCAAGAGAATTGGAGGTATATCAACAGTGTTGCGTCAACGTCTCCATGATATAAAGCATTATACAAAAATTGAAGCATAAATTGCACACATTAATGTTGCATGGTATATAATGGCATTTTGATAATTAAGTTTGGTGTATAAAGTTATTTTGATAATTAAGTTTAGTGTGGGGCAAATTGGTAATTTGTTTGTATGTTTATGTTATACAGTGTATTTATTTGAGCTAGGAGCATTTTGGTAATTTTAAAACTCATAAGGGCATTTCAGTAATCACATAAACTCATAGGGGTATTTTGGTAGTTTTCCCAACCTAATAACTGCCTTATAGCCCAGCAACGCTGGGTACCATTACTAGTTGTTATCTATTGTTATTTCAAGTTAGTGATTGATCTTCTTTGCTATTCTCCTGTTTTGGATGTATGATGCATGAGTAGTATGCTAGAAGCCTATTTAGATCCTTTATTCGGCCTGTGCATAAAGCCCCACCCAGACTGTACATGCTATGCTAAGGCTCAACACCATGCAAGGAGGACTTGGTGAAGTGGTACTGGTCGGGGCTTGGTCGGAGTCCGACGGACTGGTTTTAATAGCTGAACCTATAGTCAGACACTTCGGGCGGTCTGGGTATGGGTCTGACGCCCTAGGTGGGAAGAGCAGTGCGCGCCCACGAATGGGCTAAGTCAGGTACGGGTTTCCTGCCCTTCAGCTGTACATAGATCCTCTCCTCTGGGATACTTCCAATATCCCTGATCTTTGGCCGGAGCGGATTATGGCCCCGTCGAGTAGATCTCAGAGGGTGATTCCCTGAGGTTTACGTTTCCGAGAAGATCCGGAGTCGAAGCATAGTGTGGTACAGTCCATTCTGCAAAGTATGCACAGGAGGGGCGGATGGAAGAGGATAATATGTGGTCCATGCTTCTTTTGCCAGCCAAACTGCCATTTTGTCATACTTCCGTCTGCAGTTCATGAGCCGTGACCATGTCGTCTTCCTTGAGTTCAACCTTAGGAATGCCTTGCATTCATAGTAGTTTACATGCATTTCATTGTCTTTGTTATTGCTATGTTGAAGGAGGGGCCACCCCTTGAGGTGGCATATTGTTATTATGGTTTGTGCTAACGTTTATGCTTCCGCTGTATAGGTGTTTCCCATGAAGGGAGGGACGGCCAATGACACCTCCGTGCCCTTTCACCTGGGTGCTTAACCCTCCTGGGTATTCCAAGGTGTCCGGAGGGCCCGACTCAATGGTTTGAGCCATTGGGAAGTGGAATTTTCCTGATAGTATACGATGGGAGCATCGTATAGTGTCAGGGAGCGTCACAGTGGTCCATTACAATCTATAGCTTTTATCATTCTTGGCCTTCCTGTTATTGGCAGGCCTGCATTCTCTATTCAGTATGATTCTCTTTTTACCTCTGGGTTGGGAGATCGTACCTCATCTTCTATCTAGATTTTTGAGAGCTGCTTCCATGTGTTGCAGCGTCCATGCGAACCCGTGTGAGGTTCTTCCTCTACGGTGGACTTTTGTATGAAGGGCCACCTACATGCCTTAATCATGGCCATGACATTGTTCAACATTTTAATAGTAAGGCCGTCTATGACATATCAGGAGGTTGTTGTGAAGGGCTACAGGACGCTACCATCTTGTGCTCATTACACCACTCATGTTCGGAAGGAATTTCTGTTAATACCGACCTTGCTGTCTCATATGATGATTCATATGATGGTCTGTCCTCATTCTCTCGTGTCTTCCATCTTTATGGATGCATGCTCTGAATTGCAATCAATCTTGTTTCGTCTTGTGGTAGCTTCCCCAAGTAATATACCTTGCACTTCTTGTGGGATGTTACTTGTGTCGCATCGGGGGCCGGATTTTAATTTCGGTTCCTCATTATCTTTTACCTCTTACATGTTTTATAACATGTTGTGCTGTTTCTTTTTCCCTTGTATACGTGGTGTCATCTCTGATTCTCTCTTTGCTGACCCATGCTTCTTCTTTTACACCATGGGGACTTATGAGTTCATTCCATTTTCTCCATGGGGTGCCATTCTATCTGGTATGGGGTTGCTCCGGATATGTTTTTCTTTCTCAATTACATTTCCGAAGTTCCTTATACTTTGTTTTTAATGTTGGAGTATTCAATATTCCACGCGGATTTCGTTCTTCTTGTCTTGCCTATGTACGTTATATTCTTACATATGGCTTGGCATTCCGCTCACCCAACGATCTTATATGATATGTTTCTGGTAATCATCTGTCCTGTCATTCCTATGTCATGACAGCCGTTTCGTGGTATCTCTTTCAAGTAAAGTACCTTCCACTTCTTGTGGCATGTTACTTGTTTTGTATCAAGCGCCGAATTCTTAATTTGGTTGCTTGTTCATCTCTTTTCTTTTACATGTTGTATGACATGTTGTAATTAGTCTTTTAAACTCGCCTACATGATGTTGTCAGTGCTCTTATCTTTAGTGCACCATGTCTATTCTTTCACACCACGTGGGGTTATGGGTCATTTCTATTTATCCATATGTCCGGGGATGTATCCGTTCTAGATTACATTTCCATAGTTCCTTGTGGTTTTGTCTCTGTTCGGGTCTTCCTTATTCCACCCTGGATTAAATTCTTCTTGACTTGTCAAGAATCAGTCATCGTGGTTACGTATGTTGTCTGTACATACGTTTGGGCACCCGTGTCAAACCAATGATCTTTAATGATCAGTGTCTGGTTTAATTATCTGTTTAGTACCTTATGAGTCTTGACAGATGTCTATTCTTTGTCTCCATTCTCGATTGGGCTTATGACTTGCACTTGATACCTCATATCAAACCTGATCCACTTGATATTGATAATTACTGTGCGAGTTATATTCTCCTAATTGAGCAGGCATAACGTTGTGTGCACCCTCATAATTCTCTTAAGGTTGCACAACGTGTGGGCAATTAGGCCTACAATTCGTATCTTTCCAACATCCTGGGGACTCGTATGGTCTTCCCCAGTTCTTTAATACGATAGCACTTCCGTTGCTTTCGTAAACGAGGCCGACTGCATGCATTCGGTATGGAATGTCTGCCGCCGCCTTCGTATAGTTAAGTCGGGCCAATGGCCGTGCACGATGATGGGATATGGTTATCCATCTTCTCTAGCAAAAGGGCTCTGCGCCTTCTTAGGCATGTAAGTCGATAGCATAGGTTCGGCATAAGATAGGCAGTACAAAAGCATGTTAACTGCATTTAGTTTAATGTAGGTTAATATTATCGGGGGTGGTCCCTTACAACCACACATTTATTATTTTATTCTTTGTAAGTGTCATTCTGTACGCGGCGCGTCGTCGTCGGCATTGCAGGATGATACGCGGCGTTACCAGTCTCTAATCTTTTGTGTTTTTCCTTGGGTATTTCTTTTTGTATTTTTGTCTTTAAATCCTCTCTGTCTTCCTTCTTCTGTGCTTAATTCGTTTTCGTTGTGTTGAGCTTATTACATCGGATTGTCCTACGATGTAAATTGTATTAATTTATGCTCTCGATAATTATACCCTGTGCCTTCCGTAATTCATTCTGTGATCATATCATTAATTCACTTTAATTAAACCCTTCTTATAATCACTTTGTGTGGTTATATTTAATCCTTCCCTTCGAATCGTTTGCGTTGTAGTTCCTTCCTAATGCTGAGGACAGCATTCTTGTTAAGGGGGGAAGAATGTGACGTTCCACGTATGTATACGGGTATGTATACCGTATCATACATGACACGTCACCTCGATAGGTCCTTTTCTTAGTGTAATGCTGGGGACAGAATTCTTGTTAAGGGGGGAAGAATGTGACATTCCATGTGCTCATACGGGTATAAATACCGTATAATACATGACACGTCACTAGTATACACCCTAGGGGTACTAACATGTTAATGTTAACATGTTAGACTAACTTGTTGAACTAACTTGTTACACTTAGCTAATTAATTGACATTTAATTAGCTAATGTGATGACACTTGGCCCAAATCAATTGGCCAAGGGAAAACCCCAAAGCCACAAATAGGGCAAACGTGCAGTTTGCCCAGTTTTCGGATCTGCTGGAGGAGCTTCAGCCAAGCGCCTTGTCTGCCTCAGTCCAGCACCTTCCAGCCATTCCCAGGAGCAGCCCCCTCTTCCCAGATTGCTGTAGATTCGTCCAAGGAGTGTTCCCTTGCAGCCGAATCATAGGAGCAATCATCCCCAGCGCCTGCCCCATCTGGATCAGCTCCTGCTCCAGTCGGATCCAGCTTCCGCCGGAGTGCTGCCATGAATCAGCCGTGTGGATTCAGCGATGGTTCTGGTTAGTCTGACTTTGTTCTTTGTCTTTACGCTAACTCTTGATTGATTCGTGGAGTATTGTTATCTATTGTTATTTCAAGTTAGTGATTGATCTTCTTTGCTATTCTCCTGTTTTGGATGTATGATGCATGAGTAGTATGCTAGAAGCCTATTTAGATCCTTTATTCGGCCTGTGCATAAAGCCCCACCCGGACTGTACATGCTATGCTAAGGCTCAGCACCATGCAAGGAGGACTTGGTGAAGTGGTACTGGTCGGGGCTTGGTCGGAGTCCGACGGACTGGTTTTAACAGCTGAACCTATAGTCAGACACTTCGGGCGGTCTGGGTATGGGTCTGACGCCCTAGGTGGGAAGAGCAGTGCGCGCCCACGAATGGGCTAAGTCAGGTACGGGTTTCCTGCCCTTCAGCTGTACATGGATCCTCTCCTCTGGGATACTTCCAATATCCCTGATCTTTGGCCGGAGCGGATTATGGCCCCATCGAGTAGATCTCAGAGGGTGATTCCCTGAGGTTTACGTTTCCGAGAAGATCCGGAGTCGAAGCATAGTGTGGTACAGTCCATTCTGCAAAGTATGCACAGGAGGGGCGGATGGAAGAGGATAATCTGTGGTCCATGCTTCTTTTGCCAGCCAAACTGCCATTTTGTCATACTTCCGTCTGCAGTTCATGAGCCGTGACCATGTCGTCTTCCTTGAGTTCAACCTTAGGAATGCCTTGCATTCATAGTAGTTTACGTGCATTTCATTGTCTTTGTTATTGCTATGTTGAAGGAGGGGCCACCCCTTGAGGTGGCATATTGTTATTATGGTTTGTGCTAACGTTTATGCTTCCGCTGTATAGGTGTTTCCCATGAAGGGAGGGACGGCCAATGACACCTCCGTGCTCTTTCCCACCTGGGTGCTCAGCCCTCCTGGGTATTCCAAGGTGTCTGGAGGGCCCGACTCAATGGTTTGAGCCATTGGGAAGGGGAATTTTCCTGATAGTATACGATGGGAGCATCGTATAGTGTCAGGGAGCGTCACAGTACAAGTGTTTATCCGTGAGTGGCGTGTACAACAAGTCTCCTTTCATATTTCTGGAAGGAAATCGTGCAAGGAAATCGCCTCATCTGCTTTCTGTTTAGCCTAAAGAGCAAAATCGTGCAAGGAATAACTTGGAATAACTTACATTCGTGGGAAAGCTAAAGAAACATGTCTATATGTAGCTCTTTGGTTGCTGCCTGCATTTCTGAACAATTCATGATGTCCTAAACTTAACCAACAGTGAAATATGTGGCAGAAATGAAGTTGTATATTATACTGTTGATCAAGACATTGATGCAGGAGATGAGCTTACTATATACTATTGGAAGATAGAAATCCCATTCGATAGCAGGTAATGCAAGATCTCGACTTACTCCTGTGTAGTCCAAATGGCGGCAATCCTCAAACATTGTTCAAACACCTCAGTGTCGAAAAACCCTCTTCTTCAACTTTGATCCAGCTTTTCCTTAAGAAGGCTTAAGGAAAGGTTGGAATAAAGAAGAGGGCATTGTGCACGCTGGAGTGTTCAAACGTGTTCACAAAGTGCATGAGGCAGTCAAAAACTGTGGTGAAATGGGTGGAGGCACTTATGTGGATTCTAACTTTCTCTAGCTACCTTTGTCAACGATTCAGTTGTTTTCAACAGTTTGACTTTGAAGATCCGACCTGCTTTCTCAAGGTTCCGTAGTGGTGATTTGAGAAGAAATGCTCGTTCGATTGCTCTACTTCATCTATTGGCTTGGCTTGGGACATCCCGTCCAGGTTTTCCTAGGCCTGGATAAAATATGACAAACTTAATGGTTATATTTGTCATATTTTCTCCGAGCAAAGGAAAGCCTAGAAGACAAAGCCCAAGCCAGGCCAATAGATAAAGTAGAGCCACCATTCTGTGATCATCCCAGAATTATCCTTGTTTTTGAAATATGCCTGGCAGAGTACTTCAGCCTAGAAATTCTGTTATCCAAATAGTATACCAGCCCAAGAGTCGGAGAAATGCTCTAAGTCGTATTGTCTTAACTGCTCTTCTTTGAGGTAGCCTCGTCCTCTTCACCATCACACCCCCTGTTGGCCCTCCGTTGGTATTCTTCTCCCGGTATTGGACATCCCATCAAGTTGCCTAGCAAAGAGAATCTGAAATAGCTCATAACTTCTGAGATAGCTTACATCTGGTTTCCTTCATGTATCAAAATAAACATTCTCGAGCTACAAGAGCACGAGATAGAGCTTCCCAGTTCTTGAAAGTCTACTTGAAATCTTTGACTTGCAAGAGCAAAGTTGTGTATATTAGTAGCGATGATGAATCAGAAGCAACAAATTCAAAACTAAAACGCCCTAAAGTTGAACCAGGTTTCACAGTTGATAGGCGCTTCAAAATATTGTCTAAGAAGGCGTTTCAGGATTTGCTCAAGAGATCTCCAAGTCCTGTTGTGGAAGGAGATGCATTCTTTGAAAGAACTGAGAAGGATGAGAAAGATGCGAGATTGATAAAGCTAGAAGAAATGTGTAAAGAGAAAGATGATATTACAACAACTGGAGAATCACAGACTCTTTTGGTTCCAGGTAATTGGGGAAAACATGATGAAATAGATTCTCCCATCGCCGCAAATACCATCGTAAAGCTAGCCGAAAGTATCTTATACTGCACGCATCTTATACTTTATCCCCAACCTAAAGCCTAGGTTGTGCATGTGGGATAATTTGCCAGCAAAAATTTGTGAGCAAAACCCTAAATCTGAAAAAAAAAACGTATGACGTCGCTATAACCAAATACGTCGTGGACACGTCGCAGGACACATCTGACGACGTCGCATGCGACGTGCCCGCGACGTATTTGGTTATAGCGACGTCGTACAAATTCCCAGATTTAGGGTTTTGCTAAGAAATTTTTGGTAGCAAATTATCATACATGCATAGCCTAGGCTTCAGGTCTAAGAAATTTTTGGTAGCAAATTATCATACATGCATAGCCTAGGCTTCAGGTTGGGGGATTAATAGATGAAGCAGGCGGTTTTGGCTTGACAATTGGAGGCCGCCCTTGCAATAGCCTATCAGGTCACACGATTGTTTCCTGATATGTTATTGCAAGGGCTTCCTCCAATTGTTAAGTCAAATCCCCCTGTTTCATCTATTAATTTGGACAAGACGTCTCTGGCTAGATGTGTTACATCATTTTTTATAGGAATAGGAATATAAAAAACCATGGTTTGTCGCTGCCTAATCTTCATTCTATGTGAAGTGATCAGACTATACAATTTAGTGATCACACCCAAAGATGCAGCTGGTGATTTGACATGGTTTGTTGGCTCAGTGTTGTTGGAGTGTATGATGGAGAAAAAATTACTATTAAAATAGACCTCATCCAAGGTGGCTACAAGGAAGAGAAGTAGCAGAAAGCTGAAGATACCTCTATGCTTAACCATGTTGAAAAAGAGAGCATGGAATATGATGGATGTGTCTGTCCCCAATAAAAGAGCAGTAAATAATATAATCAGCAGGGATCAAAGTTTTCTAATATTCTCAAAAGAGAACAAAGCTCGTTGCAATGATTATATCATTAGTACACTCTTATAGAGCTCTCAGACTTGCATCTCGTTCATGATGGAGTCGTAAGTTGAGACAAAAAAGCTACTTCCACTTACGTCTTCAACATTCATAACCATGACCAGACTGTACTCGTTCCCATCAGGTTTTGATTGAATACCCACACAAATGGGCTGCCAACATTTTCGAAAATTATTCACCTGATTGCTCATTGTATGATAGAGTCGTGTTATTGAAAGTTACTAGCCTGACCCAAGACTGTTTAGAATCATCAGAATCATAATCAAGATCTTCCATAAGGCAATCCATGCAACATGTCAATGCACCATCTCGACTCCAGGTCAGGTTCATAATATTCTCCCAAAAGCAATCCAGAATAAGTACTAAGTAGTGCCACAGTCTATTGCTACCACGATGTTCTTATCAAATTTTGGTTCCATCGGTGCGGCTTAGTTGAAGAACATGAATAAGCAAATGAATCAAGTGATTAGGTTGAATCAAACGAAACTGTGCTTTCAACGAATTGGAAGGAAGTCAGTTCTAAAACTATTGAAGGTAGTGCTCCTCAAGGAATGGAACTCAGGAAATGGTCGGAATGATTTTACAACCCAGTTTCTGTTAGGATTAAGGATAAGAGCAAGTTTGTTGTTTTGTTCGTTTATTTTGTTATCATCTGCAGAAGGATAAACATGCAGAATTGCATACATGTCCATCTCATTTCCTGAAACTCTCAGTCATACATATGTAACATATATGGTATATATGTTATATTCATATTTGTCATTTTTAAAACCCAATGAAGAGCCTTCCAGACTTTGTCCCTTCTATAAAGGATGCAAAAGACCTCACTGCCTTTGCCATACCACGGCAATGGCAGACTGCAAGGGTCATCATTGCTTGGGTTCTTCTGATCTCAGTTATCTAGGATGTAAGGAATCAGTTTCCCTGCATAAATTAGGTGAGGTTGATGCATGTTTTGAAACAAGTCCGACACATCCTGAGAAACAAGTCTCTCTCTCATGTCCAGCTGATTGCAGGAGACCCTTTCCTAACCCAACCCCCCTTCCGAGCTGTCTGTTGCTGGGCAGCACCTTTTCCGAATTTGAACAAGGCCAAAACTTTGCACCGTGTCCTCCCATAGAGCGAGGATGTGGATGCCAGAAGATGAGACCTTGAAACCACCCGAAAGCCGCCTACCACGATCCTTTTCCTGTCATCCGGACAGCGAGGGGTCTCGAAATGGCGATTTGACTTCGCCATCTCGTCCGAAATGGAGGCATTATTACCCTAGTGACCATGTTACATGGTCCATTTCTGCAACAAAAGCAAAACAATGCCCCACATGGCCGTATTCTACAGCCACATCCCAGGCCAATTGACTACAAGAGTGTGGATATGAGCTACTTTGGAGCTTCTTGGAGATGGGATGGCCTTCTGCCCGCGAAACTTAGTCCCCTGGCTATTGCCGGCGTTATGAGTCCATTGGAACAGACAGTTCGCGATTCCGAGGTGGGTAAGTTGCACGTCCGTCGTCGGGGCCTTAGGGAGAGGACGTTCGAGTCAAGCTCCTTCCGGGTGGTTTTAAGGTCCCGTCTTCTGGCGTCAACATCCTCCCTCTACGTGAGGACACGGTGCAAGGTCTTGGACGGATCCGACAAGGGCAAGGGTGCCAGGACACCCACCCCCCCGTCCAGGCTGCCTGCTGCTAGGCGGCACGCTTCCCCAATTCAAAGAAGGCCAGGACCTTGCGTGGATGCCTCAAGGGAGGGTAGAGGCCATACCCCAAGAGACGGTCCCCCAAAAAGTTCCCGAGGCAGCCTTTCCTGCCAACGCTCCTCTGGAGGGACGTACGCGAATGCCCACCCTCCCGAAGCCACGTTCAACTATCCGACCGTTGAATCCTCCCTCCAATGGCCTTGTGTGACGTTCCATAATATTATACGGTATAAATACCGTATATTATGTATGCCACGTCACTGGTACATGCCGTAGATACGTCATGTACCCCGCACACCGTAGACGGTATAGCCCACCCACGGAGCACCGTGCCCGTCGAGCCACAATATTGTGCATTAAATATGCCAATATAACCTTAGGTATGCAAGAGGGGTATTTTGACATTAACATTAAATGCCAACATACCACTTTATGACCATTACATTCATAAATGGCCATGTGTCATCATCCTAGAGATGTAGATCTCTAAAGCCCTAACCAAACCCTAAAGTAGCCCCTTTCTTGCCAAATCGACCTAGGGAGGAGCGCCCAGCCCATCCTCCTCCTTGATTTTCGTGCTCCAGCCTCCAAGCTTGCTCAAGCTTGGCCAAATCTCGCCCAAGCCATCTCCAATCTTGGAGAACTCGTCCCAGCCAGGTAAGGGAGCATGATTTAGCAGTTTTCAGTCATCCAAGATGACCTAATTGCTGATTTCTCATGTTACAGCAGAAATAGGAAGGGGGCAGCCATTTCCCACTTCGAATCAGTTGCTATTCTTTGTGGGAACTTGCCCATAGCACAGGTAGGTCTCTATTTCATAGTTTAGGGTCATCTATGATGACCAATTTCGATGTTTTGGGTGTTCTTCAGCTGGAATAGCAGGGGCAGCCGCTCTATTCTTAGGGAAGAACATCATGGACGAATTTAGGAGGCCCATTCCAGGAACCCAAGGATCAGGTAGGTCCAATTTTGCATTTTAGGAGCTTTTCTAGCATTCAATAGTTAATCTTAGTCATTAACCTTAGATCTAACTAATGAATGCTAATCATTCTTTGTCTATGATGTGCATGATTATGATATGATCATGTTCTTATTTCTGTTATGATATTTCAGTTATGTTCTTGAGTTTAGATCATGGTTGTCTATTTCTGTTTTGCTCTTCCTTGTGTTTGGGGAAGGGGGGTAGAGACCCTGACCTTAGATTAGTATGCTCATAGAGATAGTCCCATTTAATTCCCAATTAAATGCGGCCTGTGTACAGTAGCCCGCCTGTGTTGAGTCCCTAGGGGTCAGACCGGCTATAAAGATGGATATGTTCCATAGCGGTTAGCTCCCACGGGGTGTAACGCCTTCCCAGGGAGCACTGTAGACTAGGCTCATACTCAGGGGAGTTTGAGCTCGACACCCGTTGGGGAAGAGCAACCGTGTTGTTTCAGTTGTATGCTGGCACATTGGTGCCACCAGGGGTTTCAGCCGAGGCCATGTGTTGCAGTTGTATGCTGGCACAGGGGACTGGCCATGGTGGTAGATCCCTTCAAGTGGGTTCAGTCGAATACGGACAGTGGTAGTCCTCTAGTCTGCCTGCTATGGCATAGTTCATCCGGTGGGAGAGCAATCTCCTTACCTGCCTCATCGGGTCTGGGGAGATGTAACCTGGCAATAGCCCCTTTGGCTATGATCCCGGCAGGCTACGGTCCAACCCCGAAGTTCGTCAACCTATCTGCAAAGTGTACACAGGAGGGGCGGATGGAGTGGACAACCCTTTGCCATGTTCTATTGCCAACCAATTCCATTGTTATGATTCTGTCTGATTGATCTCTGAAAGCCCCAAGCCTCAGTCATACCATGAGTCCGAGCCTTGGGTAGTATGTGCCGTGCTATTATTCTGACCTCTGTCAATGCAGGGAATGATGGTGAGTACCACCCTTCGTGGTGGCTTGTATGTATTTAACTCATTGTACTTATGATTGTTTGCTTCCGCTTTGCTAGGTAGGCCTCGAGGGAGACGGGGTCCAATGACACGTCCGGTTCTTCCCCTCAGTCTTGATAGGTATCAAGTATGCTGAGGCAGACGGACGGCCCCTTGATTGGTTGTCAAGCCAATAGGGGGGAATGATCCAGCTTCTATACGGTGGGGGCACCGTAGATAAGTTGGGTACGTCACACCTTGCTTCAAGCAGGTTCCAACAAATCCAAGCCGTCCGGGAGAGCTTGCAACCGCGAAGTGTCGTTTGGATGGATGTGCGGAAATCCAAGTGTCCTGTTATTCTGGCAGCGAGGGGTCTCCGAAATGGCGATTTGGAGCTACTTTGGAGCTTCTTGGAGATGGGATGGTCTTCTGCCCGCGAAACATAGTCCCCTAACTATTACCGACATTATGAGTCCATTGGAACAGGCAGTTCGCGATTTCGAGGTGGATAAATTGCCCGTCCGTCGACGGGGCCTTAGGGAGAGGACGTTCGAGTCAAGCTCCTTCCGGGTGGTTTTAAGGTCCCATCTTCTGGCGTCAACATCCTCCTCTACGCGGAGGACACGGCGGCAAGGTCTTGGCCGATCCGACAAGGGGCAAGGGTGTCGACACCCACCGAGGGTCCAGTGCCGCTTCACTGGGCGCACGCTTCCCCAATTCGAAGAAGGCCAGGACCTTGCGTGGATGCCTCAAGGGAGGGTAGAGGCCATACCCCAAGAGACGGTCCCCCAAAAAGTTCCCGAGGCAGCCTTTCCTGCCAACGCTCCTCTGGAGGGACGTACGCGAATGCCCACCCTCCCGAAGCCACGTTCAACTATCCGACCGTTGAATCCTCCCTCCAATGGCCTTGCTTCAAGCAGGTTCCAACAAATCTAAGATCCGTCCGGGAGAGCTTGCAAAACCGCGAAGCGTCGCTTGGATGGATGTGCGGAAATCCAAGTGTCCTGTTATTCGGGCATGAGGGTCTCGAAATGGAATGGAGGAATGGAGGCATTACCCTAGTGACCACGTTACATGGTCCATTTCGCAACAAAAGCAAAACAACGACCCCACATGGGTCAGATTCTCGCAGCCACATCCTAGGCTAATTGACTACAAGAGTGTGGATATGAGCTACTTTGGAGCTTCTTGGAGATGGGATGGCCGCCTCGCCCGGAAACTTAGTCCTCGGCGATTACCGTGTTATGAGTCTATTGGAAGAATAGTTCGCGATTCGAGGTGGGTAAGTTGCTCGGCCCTCGCCGTCGAGGGCCTTAGGAGAGGACGTTGAGTCAAGCTCCTTCCGGTGGTTTTAAGGTCCCGTCTTCCTGGCGTCAACATCCTACCTCTATTGAGGACACGGGTGCAAGGTCTTGGCCGGATCCGACAAAGGGCAAGGGTGCGGGGACACCCACCCTGGGCCCAGGCCTTCAGGGGTGGTGGGCTGTGACGCTTCCCCCCCAATTCGAAGAAGGCCAGGACCTTGCGTGGATGCCTCAAGGGAGGGTAGAGGCCATACCCCAAGAGACGGTCCCCAAAAAGTTCCTAAGCTGCGCCTTTCGCCAACGCTCCTCTGGAGGGACGTGACGCGCAATGCCCACCCTCCCGGCCACGTTTAACTATCCGACCGTTGAATCCTCCCTCCAATGGCCTTGCTTCAAGCAGTTCCAACAAATCCAAGATCCGTCCAGGAGAGCTTGCAAAACCGTCGCTTGGATGGATGTGCCGGAAATACGCCAAGTGTCCCGTTATTTGAGATAGGGTCTCCACGAATGGCGATTTGCCGAGCTACTATGGAGCTTCTTGAGATGGGAGGGTATTACCCTTAAAATTAAGTGCCAACATATTAATTTTTATGAGTCCATTACATTCATAAATGGCCATGGATTTCGAGGTGGATAAAGTAACCAAACCCTAAAGTAGGGGCCTTACTCTGAGAGGGACGCTTAGGAGGTCCAGCCCATCCTCCTCGTGGTTTTAAGGTCCCATCTTCTCCAAGCAACATCCAACAAATTGAGGACATCTCGGTGCGTCTTGACGGATCCGTAAGGGAGCATGGGGTGTCAAGATCCAAGATGACCTAATTCCCCTTATGGCCCAGTCGATTGGCCAGGGGGCTTGCTTACCCAAACAGCTGGGACCTTGCGTGGATGCCTCAAGGGAGGGTAGAGGCCATACCCTAAGAGACGGTCCCCAAAT
Source organism: Isoetes taiwanensis (assembly GCA_021234155.1). Taxonomy (NCBI): domain Eukaryota; kingdom Viridiplantae; phylum Streptophyta; class Lycopodiopsida; order Isoetales; family Isoetaceae; genus Isoetes; species Isoetes taiwanensis. The sequence continues at coordinate 4,762,170 of JAJEKV010000084.1, read as the reverse complement.
GTTTTGGGTGCCTTTTCTGGAATAACGTCCTCCTCTGGAGGACGTCTTCAATGCCACCCTTGGAGTCACATTCAACCATCCGACCGTTGAATCCTCCCTCCAATGGCCTTGCTTCAAGCAGGTTCCAACAAATCAAGATCCGTCGGGAGAGCTTGCAAAAACCGTCAAGCGCCGTTTGGATGGATGATTATGAAATCAAGTGACTGTATTATCCCAGCAATGGAGGGGATCTTTGAAATGGCGATTTGATTTCGCTTTTGCAGTCCTAATGGAGGCATTACCCTAGTGACCACGTTACATGGTCCATTCGCAACAAAGGCAAATTAAGGCCCACATGGCCGCGAGTTCCTGCCGTGTTGCCACATCAGGGCCAATTGACTACAAGAGTGTGGATATGAGCTACTTTGGAGCTTCTTGGAGACTAGTAATGGTGCCAACTCGTGAGTTCGGGCATAAGATCCGGAGGAAGCTTGTTGTTCTAAAACCTATTCAAATTGGATTCTTTTTCAAAATCTAATATAATTTTTCCCTTTTTCCCCTCTCTCTTTTCCTTTTTATCTTTTCTTTTTTCCCATAGACTTTGCAACCTTTTCTTATTTTTTCCTTACCCCTTTTTCTCCTTTTCTCACCTTTACTTCTTACTCTTCTCCACTTTGCTCTTTTTCCTTTCCCTTTCCCCTCGCCTATTCTATTCCTTTTTCTATTTCCTTTTTATCTTTCCCTTTTTCCTTTTCTCCTATCCTTTCCTTTTTCCTCTTACCTTCTTTTTTTATTCCTTTTCCCTTTTTCCCTTTCATCGTTTTCCCTTTTCCTTTCCCTTTTCCTTTTCCCTTTTCCCTTTTCCCTTTCCCTTTTATGGGTTTTCCCTTTTCCCTCCCCTCTTTTTCCCTTTTCCCTTCATCGTTTGTCCTTTTCCTTCCCTTTTCCTTTTCCCTTTTCTCATTTTCATCGATTTTTCCTTTTCCCTTCCCTTTTTCTTTTCCCTTTTCCTTTTTTTTCTTTCATCATTTTTTTTCCCTTTTCCCTTCCCTTTTCCTGACGGCCCCTTTTCCCTTTTCCCTTTCATCATTTTTCCTTTTCCTTCCCCTTTTCCTTTTCCTTTTCCCTTTTCCCTTTCCCTTTTCCTTTTCCCTTTCCCTTTTCCTTTTCCCTTTTCCCTTTTCCCTTTTCCTTTTCCCCCAGTTTTTCCTCAAATTTCATCTTTTTTTCCTTTTCCCTTTCCTGGGATTTTTCCCTTTTCCCTTTTCCCTTTTTCCTTACCTTTTTCCCTTTTCCTTTTCCATTTTCTTTTCCTTTTTCCTTTTTCCCTTTCATCGTTTTTCCCTTTTCCTTTTTCCCTTTTCCCTTTCATTGTTTTTTCCTTTTTCCTTTCCCTTTCCCTTTTCCTTTTCCCCTTTCCCTTTTCCCTTTCTATCCCTTTTTTCTTTTTCCTTTTCCCTTCCCCTTCCTTTTCCTTTTCCCTTTTCCCTTTTCCTTTGCCTTTTTCCTTTTATCGTTTTTCCTTTTCCCTTCCCTTTTCCGTTTCCCTTTTCCCCTTTTCCCTTTCCATCGTTTTTTCCTTTTCCCTTCCCTTTTTTTCCCTTTTCCTTTTCTCCAATCGTTTTCCTTTTTCCCTTCCCTTTTCCCTTTTCCCTTTCATCATTTTTTCCTTTTCCTTTTCCTTTTCCTTTTCCCTTTTCCCTTTTTCATCGTTTTCCTTTTCCTTTTTTCCCCTTTTCCTTTTCCCTTTTCCCTTTTTGGTTTTTCTTTTCCCTTCCCCTTTTCCTTTTCCCTTTTCCCTTTCATCTTTTTCCCTTTTCCCTTCCCCTTTCCTTTTGTTTTTTCGCTTTCATCGTTTTCCCTTTTTCCTTTTTCCTTTTTCCCTTTTCCCTTTCATCGTTTTTCCTTTTCCCTTTCCCTTTTCCCTTTTCCCTTTCATCATTTTTCCTTTTCCCTTCCCCTTTTCCTTTTCCCTTTTCCCTTTCCTTTTTCCTTTTCCCTTTCATATTGAAGCCATAGTCAAGATGAAATTTTAGTTGAAGACACGCACACATCATCTCCACTATTGGTCAATCAAATCCTCGACCGTCCGATTTAGGGGACCGTTCACAACGGACAAACGGTATAATTTTATAATATAAGATAAGATGGGATGGTCTTCTACCCGCGAAACTTAGCCCCCTGGCTATTACCGGCTTCATGAGTCCTTTCTTGAGCATAGCCATGATACCTAATATGGACTCCCATGAACTTAATATATGATTTTCCCAAAATACCTCACAACGATCTTCCAGATTTTCCACTGATCTGTTTATTCCTAGAAACGTTGCAGAATGATGGAGATAAACGAATGTTTGATCAGCTATGACATGAATTTTCTTTGCATGACAGAAATCTAAAATGATCTGGAACGTATTAGCCCCTCCTGGAAAACCTTCCAAATCCACATACACATGCTTAGGAGAATGATACAGATGTTGCATCGAAGTACACACATTTCTGAAGAAGGTGGATGGATTAGACAATATCGATCTTATGCATTTGAATCTCTTGCCATGTATGGTGACTGTCATATCGAAATAGTCATCATCTAGGAAAAGACCTTGAGACTGAAAGGTGTTCATTCAGGCTATTCAATAGGCTTGCAAGGACAAACAAAGGAGGGCATTTCACTTAGTGTAAGATGCAAATGTGTTTCTATTGATGGAAATTATTCTGGGACCTATTAAAATTAAGAGGACATTTTTTATTCAAGCATAATTACATAGAGATAAAAAATAACCTGTACAACAACTCACCCATGTGTCATGTCTATGAGATAATGACTCCCATTTAATGAGATATTGGAAGCCTTCTGCTGTACTACGCCTACCTAGAATAGCACCAACCTTTCTCATGGAATACGTGTTAATCTTCTTCTGCTTGCTCGAATTCGTGCAATATGGGCAAAACCAGTCACCATCAGGAATGCTTTCTAGTGGTGGACTTAAACAAGATGTGTGAAAGGCCTCCACCATGAGTGGAAGGGACAAGCTGTTCAGGTCGTAGTTGCACTCTAGCCTAATACATCACTCTAGTCATGGTTTCCTCTAGGTTCTTCAAGATGCTCCTTGGAGCTTCTTGGAGATGGGGGGTCTTCTGCCCGCAAAACTTGGTCCGCCAGCTAATGCCGGCATTATGAGTCCATTGGTATAGATGGATCGCGATTCCGAGGTGGGGGAGTTGCATGTCCACCGTTGGGGCCTTAGGGAGAGGACGTTCGGGGCATGTTGCTTCCGAGTGGTTTTAAGATCTCGTCTTCTGGCACCAACATCCTTCCTCTATGGGAGGACACGGTGCAAGGTCCTGGATGGATCCGACAAGGGCAAGGGTTCCAAGACACCCACCCCCCCATTCCGGCTGCCTGTTGCTGGACGACACCATTCCCCAATTCGGACAAGGCCAAAACCTTGCACCGTGTCCTCCCCTAGAGTGAGGAGGTGGATGCCAGAAGATGTGATCTTGAAACCACCCAGAAGCAGCCTACCGCGAACGTCCTTTTCCTAAGGTCCCGATGACAGACGGGCAGCTCCCCCACCTGTTGCATATACAACGGATCTATAAGCTTGATATGCTTCTGCACCATTGAGGGGTCCTCATCCACTGCCATAATTCCAGTTTGCCCCGTGAATGTGACTCCTGAAGGAACAATGAACTCTGTAATGACAAGCAAGAAATCTACAACTCCCAGAAACATAATCATGAGCACCATTCATTTATCAGACCTCAGCGTTGAGAACATAGGAATGAACTGCACCAGCATCACCCATGTCGCCACCACGCCATTCGAAGTTATTAGACAACTGAAGATCTCTTTGAAGTCCTCTTTTGGACATCTTTCTCCATATCTCAATACCCCATCTCCTATAAGTATCATAAAGAACAAGCCCTCCTCTTGCCCCTTGTCTAAGAAGTCATGCGAATTGAAAACTAGCAGTGGTTAATCCCCTCACTGGTATGTATAAGCTCTTGTCTCCATCTTCCAGGCATTATTTTAGTGCATGTATAGTTGCATTGTTTGTAGACAAGAACCCTAAAAATTCAGATAAGAACCCTAAAAATTCCTCGGGCAGATCGTGCAAGAAGATCAGATATAAAGTAGTTGTGCTTTCTTATTGGGAGATTCCCAAGAGGCACTACGACTGCAAGTCTCGGGATTGCAACTGCTTAGATACCGACCTTGTGGCAGATGTATATGATTCTGATGCAAAAAGCTGGTCCAGGCACAGTGGAACGAATGGCAAAGCTAGTGATGGGGGTATGATCTGTGAAGGAAATCTGCGAAATTGCACCAAAACGATGAACAATGGAGTGGTGCATTTTGTCACTGTAAAGGGACACTATAGTCCCCTACCAGCCTAAGGGTATGCCCTCGGGGCAACCCAAAAATGACCAAGGGGAAAAAAAAATTAGACATCTCTAGCATCATCAACTAACTTTGCTATTCCTCCAAAAGGCCAACTCGCATGCATTTGGCTCAAAGTTGTCAAATATCCCAATGATAAATACGGTCGCGCCATATAATACGGTCAAGGACAGGGCATTTGGGAAAATAATTGAAATACCAGAGGCATTTCGCTAATACAAACAAACTAAAAATTTTCCCATTTTAATCAAATTGTGGTTACCAGGGGAAAAAAAAGGGGAGAATTATAAAAATGCCCCTGTATTTTTGCTTATTTGTCAAAATGCCCCAAAAACAAATTAAACGTCGCTAAAACCAAATACGCCCAAGGCCAGATTGAAATAACGCCGCATGCGACGATCAAACAGTATTATACATATATTTTGAAATAACGCCGTCCGCGACGTATTTTTGAAAAAACACGCCGCATTTACGGCGGTAATAGATTAAAAACGTCGCGGCGACACCTCTTTTCCCCGGCCTTTTTAGGCTCAAGATCACTATTCTGCGATTTTGGCGCTTCTAAGCTGATCCCAAACCGCAAGCGATCGTTATAAGGTAAGTACTTCATGTTTTTTAGATCAAACGTCGCTTTTTTAGATTAGATTGAAGATTTTTTCTTCCCCACCAAATTTTTTTTTTTTTTTTTTTTTTTCTTTCTTCATTTCTTCATTCTTTCTTCTCATTTCATTTATTTCTTCTTTTTTCTCTTTCTTTTCTCTCATTTCTTTCATTTCTTCTTCTTTACTCTTTTCTTATTTCTCTTCTTCTCTTGATTTCTTTTTCTCTTCATTTTTTCTTCTTCTCTTCATTTCTTCTTCTCTTTAATTTCTCTTCTTCTCTTAATTTCTCTTCTTCTCTTTGTTTCTTCTTCTCTTCATTTCTTCTTCTCTTCATTTCTCTTCTTCTCTTCGTTTCTTCTTCTCTTCATTTCTTCTTCTTTAATTTCTCTTCTTCTCTTTTTTTCTTCTTCTCTTCATTTCTTCTTCTCTTCATTTTTTTTCTTCTCTTAATTTCTCTTCTTTCTTCTTCTATTCTTCTCTTTCATTTTCTTTTCTCTTCTTCTATTCGTTTTTCTTCTTCTATTCTTCCATTCGTTTTCTTCTATTCATTTCTTCCTCTCTTCTTCTAGTCTTCTCTTCATTTCTCTTCTTCTCTTTGTTTCTTCTTTTTCTTCATTTCTCTTCTTCTCTTAATTTCTCTTATTCTCTTCGTTTCTTCTTCTCTTCATTTCTTCTTCTCTTGATTATTCTTCTTCTTCTCTTCATTCCTTCTTTCTTTCATTTCTTTTTTCTTTTCATTTCTTTTTTTCTTTCTTTCTTCTTATTCTTTCATTTCCTCTTTCTTACATCTCTCTCTCTCTCTTTCTTTCTTTCTTTCTCTTTTCCCCTCCCTCCCTTCCTTCTCCCCTCCTCTCCCTCTCCCCTCCCTCCCTCTCCCTCGCTCTCTCTCTCCCTCTCCCTCTCTCTCTCTCTCTCTCTCTCTCTCTCTCTCTCTCTCTCTCTCTCTCTCTCTCTCTCTCTCTCTCTCTCTCTCTCTCTCTCTCTCTCTCTCTCTCTCTCTCTCTCTCTTCTTATTCTTTTCTCCTTATTATTTTCTTCTTATTCTTTCTTCATTTTGCTTTCAATTTTTTTACTCTAATTATATTTTGTTCCAATCGTTGCTTGATTTGCAGGTCACAAAGTTATTTTGAACCCGGAAAAGCATCTTGTCTGGATACCTTATTACTTTGGTGAGTTCATAATTCTTACTTTCGTTTTCTTTATAGCTTAAAGTGGGTTACCAAAAAAAAGTGACGGAGTGGCTTGTTCAAGGGCACCGGTCGGCTCCACCTAGAGTGGAGAGGACCACATGTGCCCGGGTTCGAAGTCCACTTTAACAAGATCATTCATTTATTTCTAGGTTAACGAGTGGCTTGTGCAAGGGCACAGGTCGGCTCCACGACCACGTACCCAGGTTCAACCACCATATGTTTTTATTTTCTAGGTAGATTGTCGTGGATTGTTCAAGGGCACAGGTCGGCTCCACCTAGAGTGGAGAGGACCACGTACCCGCGTTCAACCACTTCCAGTTGCTATTTTTTAGGTAAGATTATCTTGGCTTGGTCAAGGGCATGGTCGGCTCCACCTCGAGTGGAGAGGACTAGGTGTCCGGGTCCAAGTGCGCTTTTCTTGTTGTTTTTAGATTCCTCTAGGTTCTTCAAGATGTTCGTAATATTTGTTGAAATCCCCAATATTCTTGATTCCCCTAGTTTATTTTAAGATTCGCCTAGATTCCTTAAGATTTTATGAAGATTCTTCTAGATGCCCTTAAGAGTCCTCTAGATTCCCTAAAGTTGCATTAGACTCTAAATCTCTATTCCTTTCTCTCGATAGTTTCCCATTTCGAAGTTGAGTACAGACATGGCGCAAAGTGAAGCAGCATTCTTGCTTCTACTAATAATAGTAGTTACTCTACGGAGTCTTCAATGGGTATTCCAAAGCCACCCAGCCCCTCCCCCTCCACCAAAAGCGACCCACTAGCTGCCATCCTTGAGCTTCGGCTGGGTGCTCGGCTTTTTTTGTAAGTACTTGAGTTTGCATCACCTTACTAGAACCCCAATGTTTTGTGCTTATAAATTGTTTTCTTCCATAATTGTTTTTCCCTAGGTTGTATTGGACTTCTAGTTGTTACTATGACCAAGAGGATGAGGAATGAAGCTGAAGATGAAGGTAAGTATATTTATACACGCTTGACCCCTAATTAGAACGTATATGTAGATTTACCCATGAATGTTTGTTACGTAGACAATCGAGAAGATGTTAGAGATAACCGAAGGAGGGTAACTTTGGGCAGTGGCTCAGATAGCCAACCTTCGCCAACCATAGGTTTGCTTATTAGGACACGTTTTTTTTGTATTCTATTTTTTTAATATATGATTCTTTGCGTGATATTAATATGATTTCTATAGATCTGATTCTCCCGCCCCTCGGCGGATGGGTCAACATGGTCATCAACGCCGCAGCTTGTCCAACAGAGAACTTGCCTAGAGATCTTGTCGGGATTGCCACCTGTCCAAAACATTCCCCATAGACATAGCTTCGATTCCAAAGTAACACGTGGTATAGGTATTAATATCGTCAAGGTGGTAGACAAAGTGTGTAGATTCGCGGAGGGAGTCTCGAGGTAGAAAGAGTTTGGAGCAAGACCTCCATAGGTAAATGTCCAATAGGCGTCTTTGCTTTACAGTACGTTAAGGATGCTTATTCTCATTGTTTTACTTATTTTTACAGATCGCCTGGAAGGGTCGGGAGGTTCCCAAACCGGACGACGTGGATCATCGGATTTGTCCGGGTTCCACAAGAAGCCAACAACAACGCCGATCGTAAGAAGTCGCCATCGACGCGGAGAATATTGAACCCGGACGACTCGCGGTCCATGAAGAAGATGATCGATCCACGACATTACGCTCGACAAGTAAGTATATATGTATACGGTAGACATATGCCTCTTTATATGACATACTTACCATTTTATGCCCCGTTGATGGTCTTCCTTCCCAGTGCTGGCTGTGGAGGCGCTTTTTATGATTTCTTCAAGGACACCGTGACGAACACGATCTCCAACTTATTTCCTCCTAACGGTCAAGGAGAGTGGCTCGGCGCTTTTTGATCCATGGGAGGTAAAGAGCCCGGCAGGAGAAAATGACAGAGCAGCTCCTGAGATAATAAAAGACAAGAGGTTCAACATGAAGAAGCTCCTCTCTAAAGCATGAAAGTTTATCAGAGGAAGTGAAAATTATTCTTATTTTTCTTTTTTGTCTTACTTAACATATTGAATTATTATCTTGAAGGCAAAGGGTCATTGAGCGCTTTGAGAAAGGATGCCAAAAAAGCAGAGGCGATTGGGCCAACATCCCAAAGCCGTATAATCTCTCTAAGGAGGATCTAAAGGTATTTGTTACTGTTTTTATCCATTCATTTCATTTGAAATTAGAGTTTTAACTTGTCTTGTTGTGTTCCTTGCATGGCACGAGCGCAGGACCCTAAGAATAAACATGCACAACGCACGGAGAACGCAACTAAAAGCAAACGACTGCCTCGCTTTGGGCTCCAAGCAAAAAAAGGATTTCGCTATACATTCGTAAGTTCTATAACTCTCAATTATAGTGTTAATTGTAATGACAAGTTCAAACAACATTAGATAATACTAGTTGCATTGGTCCAGGAAAATTTATACGGGAGGCCCCCAGCGAATGATGAAGTCCAGACAGCCACCACAAGGGGCTCTGCTTATCTGTACGATCAATTGTACCATCGTGGGGAACGCCCACGCGGTTAATGCCGAGTACGGGATTTATGTAATTCTAGGACTAGGAACAACGAGAATGTCTTATTAACATTGTGTTATTTCTTTTTTTATAGGCAGTCGTACACGACATGAACACAGGTCTGGCGCACGATGCAAGCGACGAGGCCGCAAGGGCAAGGGCCGGTGTAGGCGGCTCAGGATCTCGGAGACCCACAGGCGACGTCTACTCAGATGACGAACATACCGAGTCTGATTCTGAACCCGTAGATTAGTTTTATATTATATTTGTAAAGGGTGGACGCTCCCCTTAACGAGTCTTTTGTAGTTCATTTTAATAGGCCTGTTTTGAAAACTCAAGACTAAAAGTGTGAATACTCGTATTCTTAGTATATTATTATATAAATGCAAAATTAAATAATTTGTATCGAATTTCAACATACCTTTTATTCAAATTTAAATTATTGTATCCAATTGCAACAATAAATTCCTTTTTTTTTTCTCAGACACGGGACGCCGCAAGGCGACGTTACGTGACCACGCGGCATGGACATCGCGGAACGCCGCCAAGGCGACGATAGTGGGCCTGCTCTCACACCGCGGACATGGCATGCCGACGCGGGTCAAGATGCATGGTATGCACACGCGGTATGCACACGCGGCACGCCGCGGCGACGATAGTTGGCCCGCTGGTCGCGGACGTGGTTTGCCGACGGGTCGCACCGCGGCATGTGACGCGGCACTAACACGATACGCCATGCGCGACGGTGGTGAGGATCGGCATGCAGACGCTGATTGCCCGTGATGCCACATTGGCATGCGACGCGTCCGGACGCCGCGGCACGCGGGTGGTGCCAGTGTGCGGTGCGCATCGCTTCGCGCCGCCACGCGGCGGCCGACGTCATTATTAACGCCGCCTCGACGCCTGGCGACGCCCGGTGGACGTGTATGGGTCACGCCGCTGTGACGACGGGCCACGACGTGGTCCCTAGCCACGCCCGGACGCCGCAGCGACGCGAAATGACGTAGCACGACGCGGGCATGACGCCGATATGGACGCTGTTAAAAGGTCAATCTCTTGTAGTGAATGCTAGTGTACGCATACATGGAAAAGAATAATGCAAAACCCATTTAAATGACATGAGTTGTCACGGCTTCTACTACTTCGGCTATGCCCCTCATGAAAGGAGATTTTCTTAGATGCTCAATGTCGCTGATATTTGCGCTTGAGCAACCATCAAACTTTATATATCGAGAAGGAAAACAACATAGAAAAGAGAATGCGTAAATGACTACTCACAAAGAACGCCCACACTAGAGTTGCTATAAAAATGGCTATCCCATACCCATGATACTTGTGCATAAATCTCCTTGCAATGAAAAACACAAAATACAACAACCGCTTTTTTTAGACACATAATATATAGCATTGTATAAGCATAAAAGTTTGATGTTTGTTGGTTTCACCGGACTTCGTCCTTTCTAACTGGCCGTCACATGTCCAATGGGACGCTGCCTAGTGGTGTGACGTTAAAATTTTATCTATCTATCTATCTATCTATCTATCTATCTATCTATCTATCTATCTATCTATCTATCTATCTATCTATCTATCTATCTATCTATCTATCTATCTATCTATCTATCTATCTATCTATCTATCTATCTATCTATCTATCTATCTCATCATTAATTCTGTTGATATCGAAGTTCTGCATGTAACGGGAGATTGACATGTTAAATCTTTTTATTGCTTGTACAAAAATCCTAACTGAGCTCACCTTGTTTCTCAAAAGAATCTCCAGTCCTTTCAACTTTTCTTGTAATTTTTCTTGTTCTTCAAAGAGCTCTAAAAAGATGGATGACTTGTTAGGCATACAAATTTTGCACTACCTAGTGCTGGCCAACAATTAAAAAAGCATAAAACAAAATGTTAGAGATGTTAACATCATATTGGGTTAACTTTTACATCTTTACTAATAACAACCACTATGGCTAAGATATGTAAATGCACAACCTAGTACTAGATCCCTAGATTCTATACACAATTGGCTCATCTTAGTTGGTTACATATTAGTTGAGCAATAACATCATATTAATTACATTACTGGATTTACACAATTGGTCAACATAATTTATAAACATTTTCTTATTACAATTTCTCATGTACTCCTCATTTCTAAAATGGCTAAAAGTGGAGTTGAAGTCTACACTCATTAAGCCTAGGTGAACTTAGAGGCATGTTACCCCAAAGGAATAGATGTCAACCTTCCTATATATAGATTTTGGGAGGCTTTAGTATCCTTTATTATAAAGTTTTAGTGTATGTCGTGCATAAAACCCTAAAATTTTCGACGGCCCAGATTTCACTTAAAATTTTGGATAGTGCATCACGCCCTAAATCGGAGGGCTCAGATTTTTCAGGCCGAGATCAGACGGTATTCTATTGAACGCGAGAGCCTTACTCTGCCTGTTGTAGAACAGGAAGGAGCGCACCCCGATTGCAATCTCGAGAAGCATGAAGCTTTCAGCTATGGTGGCAGCCGGATGTGGCCTGCCCTACGACTTCTTTCCTTTTCTCTACAACGCCAGTTTGCATCCCTTCTACAGATTTCAGAATCGGACGGCGTGCCCAGTGAGCGAAGCCCATGTTGCATCACTGACAATCTAACTCAAAAAGGGCATAAGAATGTTGCAGCGGATTATATACACTGAAGCAGAGGGTTTCGAGGCTTCTTGCTAACTGGGGTTGAGCTAGAAATACTTATCCACACTCTATCCTGCGCAAAGTTCTCAGCTTTCATCTCCTTTCTAAATTGCTTTGTGCATACGCTTGAAAAAAATCTCAACTCCTCCGGGTGTTTTTTCCTTCCGACATAAATGAGCTTTTGGAAGATCAGGGAATACAATGTGAGCAACTAAAGAGAATCCAAGTCCGTGCTTTTTCACAAGGTCTTGGAATCATTATCCACCATTGGCATTGATCCAAACTCGAGCCTTTGTGCCAAAGATTGACTATGACATCTACCCGCAAAGATGCCAACGTTGGAATATAGGTTGAATTATCTATCGAGTTTAAAGCTTCCACAAAAAGATGTATAATCCATAATCCGGTGCAGCCACCATGTATTCGGCGTAAGAATTGATAACCTTGGAGGAAAAAGATTCAAAGTTTTCGCCTTTCATCTCCTTTCAAAATTCATTTCCGTGTACACGCTTTGCAACAAGGTTCCCTCTATATTTGCAAAGGCAGCTTTGGAGGAGAGGATCAAACAGAGGAAATATGTTTTGGTTGGATTTGGTCAAGAAAAGCTAGACCAAAATAAGAGTGCAGTTTATAGAGTGCGCTTTGTCCATGAAAACTAAACTTTGACAAGGTTATGAAGGCGCCTTTAACATGCATAAAATTTCGCCTCAGAATTTGTGACTTTCTAACGATGACAAAGCTGCATTATTATTGTAGGATAAAGTCGATGAAAGGTCCCCGCACCACATACGCACATTGTTGCCATGATTGCAAAGCAGTGGATGGGCGCACTCGATAACGTAACCAAAGCTAAGGGGATGCAAAATGTACTCCGAGCCTAAACTTTATGTTGAACACCTCCACATAAAAGTATTCTCAGAAAGCAAAATGCGGTGGGTTTGTGGAAGGATGATGTATTGTTTGTGAAGTACGCTAAACATGACAGATTACATTATTCATGTCCATGTCGGGCTTGAGCTGCTTTGTCAGATAGTCCGGTACTCCTCACCATGATGATGAGAAACCGCCATCCACACCTAAGATCCGCCATAGCTCCAATCTCTTTCAAACGCTGAACAACATGTGACATTGGGAGCCTCTTCAACATCTTCATTGATGCAAGCAAAGGCAATGCTAGCAATCCCCATTGCTCCCGCAGCCTGAAAATTTGCACCTCATCACTGGTCGATGATTTCTTTTCTTGAAGTTGGCCGATTCAAACAATGGCCTCACAAAGATTTGCCAAGTTAGTTGTTCCATGTCGCGGATGCATCCGATGAAGGGGTTTCGCCCAAGATTCTAGCGTAAGCATTCCAAATGCATACACATCACTCTTTTTCAGGTCGATGACCCACGGTATTCCCGCAGAGGAGGTAACAGCCGACCGAGCAAAGAAAGAAAATTATCATTCCAAGATGGATACATTGTTTGGCTCACATTTTTAGAACCAGTGTATGTCTTTTTGAGTACAAATTTTAGTTTAGCCTAAAGGCGAAGGTCTCAACATTTTTGCAATGTAGGGGTACGCACAAGCCATTCAAAGAGAAGAGTCATCAAGAAACCAGCTTGAGGTGTGCAAACACGGACTTCCCACGACAGATCCAAGGTCACTCCACGCCAAGATTACCATATGCTGTGGTCCCGAGATAAAGAAACAACTCGTAGATATTTCAAAACTCACATGTGTTCTTTAGAGTAGGTTTATGCTAGAATGTGATGGTGGTATTCCAAATGATCCGCCAACTTACTCAAGATACGAGAAAATGGGCTACATCAAAACACATTTTTCCATTCTTGCAAATCTTGATTGTTTCTACTATAGGTAGTCAGACGCTCACGCCTAACAAGTATTTATGATTTACAAGATGTATAACTATTACGCTTTCTATGTTCGGTAACGTAAGAAAATCAATGTCGATTTTGAGTATCCTCAAAGATATTGAGTTATGAAGAATTTGGATGCCTATCTCATTGTGTATCATGTTTTTAAGAGAAGATACTGCTCAAATAGCTTAGATTGATATGGCTACCATGTAAATTTTTATGTGAATCCATGGCTTTCAACCACAATTATTTTCGAAATTGAAATAATGTCTTAACGATGGATGATTTATACATTCCCGTAAGTCTCATTACTCAACTAATCCATCGCTAATCATCGCTTTTTATGGATGATGTCAAATGCATGTTCAAGGCATGTCCTCTATGTTAACTATATGTTAATAGCATAGAAAATAACTTAAAAGGAGACATGGTATGCCATAACATACTCTTTGCGCCAAATGCATGTTGTCTCGACTTCAATGCATCTAAATTGCAAAACTCTTTACAAGCTTGACAAAGATCTTCTTTTCCTTATGGTGATGCATCATATTTATAAGAGGTAATTTAGGACTGCATCTCATGCTAGCATCTTAGTGATGAAATTTTTTCTTACTTCTTCATATGGGTTAAATAATTCATAAGCTGAGGTATCGGCTTTCCCGTCAACGGCCATAGCTGCAAATCCTATTTCACAGCAAAGGATTTCTTCTGTGCACGCCTTTCCATTTTCAAATTTGGGTGGGGATAATATGTGACTAATGGGCTCGAATCGCAATACAAGCACCTATAATGGAAACCTTTGATCAATTGACCATTCAATAGATAGGACTTTTGATTTATTGAGCACTTAATAAAAAGTACTATGCGATTCGCACAAGCTTTTTCTCATTTGGGCCAAGACATTTACAAGTTCTAATTTATGTTTCAAAGAAACGGGCACCTTTACTAGTTGATGATAAAATTATTGAGGGTCCAAATGGTAAAACAATGAAGTGTATATAGCTAGTAAGAAAGAGTATCACCATATGGTAAGTCTATCAGAATGCCACTCTCCTAATGTCTAAAAAGATGAATTTTTTAAACAAACTCGATGTCTAATGCATGGATCTACATGGAATATCTTTTGCAGCACTTGGCATGTCAGTGATGGAACAACAACAAAACTTAAAACTCTTCTTGCACCTCATGACTAACTTAGAACTTATTATTCTGATATTTCTTAAAAAATTATGAATACATATACGATTTGCCTCATTTCCTGATTACAAACAATAAAAATTTCAAAGTAACAATCATAATATCGGCATTATGGATGAACTCACACTTTAGTCAAGAAACCAATTCACGTGACAGACCAAGTAAATAGAAGCATGCAACATATTAAGATCATTAATTGCACTGTATTAGCTTAAGCAATCAATCCATTATTCTATTATAAATTTAAATATGTAATTATGATACGATGCTTGGGAGGGACTTAATTCATCCCAGATAAAAATGGGATAGTATGCATTTCACGTTTATACCTCTGTCAAATGGGTTGCAAAATATTCACACGAACATAAATTTCAGATCAGAACTGCATGGCGTTTATAAATACTGCCCATTTACTATAGAAACATAATTTCTTATTTATCGCCAAAGAAAGCTGGTTTGGATTACATTAACTTCTCTACCTCACTAATTGATCTCACCAACCTAGAATTTTAATCATTTTAATTTATGTTTGTATTTAGTAGGACTGTGATTTGAGTTGAGAAATGCAAGTAGGCAGTAGGATCTATGCATTCGTGCTCCACAAAAAAATAGATTTTTTACATGTTGGCACTAATTTCACTTCTAATCATCCTTCTATGGTTTGGTTTTATAATCTACGAAAGAAGCAACAATGTAGTTATCTTTACATCCGTAGCAAGTTATCCGATCTGCCCATATCATAAATTATCAGAGCAGTCAATATTTATCTGATATATTTATCAATATTTATCAATATTATAATATCTATCAATATTGATAAATATTATGATATATAATAAATATTATTAATAAATAATATTATTATTATTATATTAATGTTATATTGATAAATATTAATGTTATAATTAATTATAACATTAATTAACATCAATATTAATTATATTAATTTATATTAATTAATTAATTAATGTTAATTAATCAATGTTATTATTATAAATATATATAATAAATATTATTAATCAATGTTATTATTATTATAAATATATATATTATAAACATATAGTAATAAATATATAATAAATATTATTATAAATATATATTAATAAATATATTAATATATATTTATAGTATCTATAATATTATAAATATTAATAATGTTATAAATGTTATTAATGTTAATAACATTATATTTAATAATATATATTAATTACATTAATTACAATGTTAAATATTTACATTAATAACATTAATATTTTATTACATAAATATAAATGTAATATAAATATAAATATATAAATAAATAAATTAACATAAATGTAATATAAATATAACATTAACATAAATAAATATATAAACATTATTTATTTCTATTTATTTATTTATATTATTTATATTATTATTTATTTATATTATAATGTTAATATTAATAATATTAAATAAATATTAAATTAATACTTACTTATTTACTTATGTTATTTATATGTTATTATATATTAAATATATTTATATGTTACCATTAACATATAAATATTTATATTAACATATAAATATTTATATTTATATTACATTTACATTAATATTTTATTACATTAATTATAATGTTAAATATTTATAACATTAATAAGATATATTAATAAATATTTATATATTAATAAATATATAATAAATATTATTATAAATATATATTATAATAATATATATAAATATGTTAATGTTATAATAAATATTATCCAGATGTTATTATTATAAATATGTTAATGTTATAATAAATATTATGTTAATGTTATATTTTTTAAATATTAATGTTATATTGATAAATATTGATAAATAATATTTATCATATAATATTGATCATATAATATTTATCAATATATCTGATAATTTATGTAGTTATCTGCTCTGATCAGATCAAGTGTAGACATTTTAACATCAAAACAATATACATCAAATGAGTTCACCAATATAGTGGACCCTAAGGAACTTCTCTATACCTAAACTCCTCACTTTTGTTACTATTTTGGACATTTCTATGGATTTCTTATTCTTCCTTTTTGATTCGCACCCAGTCATAGCAGCTGCAAAATGTTCATCTGATGTGAGCAGTATCCCATCCACTGTCTGGCTCGCGACCAAACACTCTGTATACACTTGTGCATCTTTGGGTCTCAACATGCCCCTAAAGACTTCGTCATCTACTAGCTCAAGGGCATACAATTGGGCATCCTCAATCTCAATGACATATTCAACAAAATTTGGACTTATTCAGATTTAATAGATAACACTTCAAGAACGCCATTATAAGAATATATGTATTGTGTGATTCTTCTTGATTGTTATAATTTTTATAAGTTTATCTTTAAATTAAAACTATAATGGTTATCAAAGAATAAACTTGATTTTCAAACTAATTTTTATTTGAATCTATTTATATACATTTCAAGAATATAAAAATTTCAATTTTTATTGATTTAACCGATTCAAGAGTTAGCAATCATGATGATTAAATGAAATCGATGGTTTTATGTTTATTGACTTAAAACTATTATTAGAATTTCACAATTTACAAACTTTTATACTTTTAAAAATACTTTAAGGAAGGTTTTAGGTTGAAATTAAATAAATGATATAAAGTTATTGGTTTAATAATAACTATTAAATAATTTATTATTGATGAAATAAAAATATTTTAGTCAAACATAAACGTAATCATTTAATTAATTTCAATGTAAAACTTTCTTTAAATATTTTTAAAAAAATAGCATTTTAACTATACAGGGTTATCTTAGATGAAAATTTAATTCTAAATAGATGGAACCAAGAATTAGTTTAAAAAGCAACTTTAAACTTTAGTAAGTATTATATTTTTTATCTAAAGATAAACAGAACAAATTATTAAAATCAATAAAAGCTAAAAATACATTTATTAGATTTGAATAAGTCTAAATTTTGTTAAATATGTCATCTCATTGTGAGACAGTTGATATACCATCACTTTATCATATAGCAGTCGGTTGAATGTGATCCATGAGATCCTCAATTGCTTCCGGACCTCGTTGCTCTCACCCGCGATGCTGGGTGTCCAGTATGCGCGCTTTTCTGATAGCAATTTCTCCACATGATGTGCGTGTATTGGAGATAGTTGGTTTCGCACATACTGAATCCCCACACATGTGTCCAAAAAAACAACAGAAGAAGACTGCAAAAAAAAAATGAAAGAGGGGATGGGATTATCAGAGATATTCTAGGCTGGATTATTATGCTGCTCATCGATGACACATAAGACAGCTATAAATTTGCCATTCTAGGCAGTCAAAAGCACAATGACAGATCTTTTCAAACAAATGATCCCGTATTTTAGCAATCACGGTAAAGATTCTAAACGTTGATGCTAAAATACCAAAACTCTGCTTAGCACAGAAAGAAACATCATAGAAAGAAACCCCAGCACATCAAGAAACCTGCAAAAACAAACAAATCAATCCAGATTGCATAATTGAATTGCATTTTATCGTCGATGGAGACTAAAATAACAACATCCAAGACCTTAAAAATCTTGCAATAGTCCTATTTCTTCACAAAGAACCTGATGCAAGGGCATAATAGTTAGAAATAAGGGAAAAATAACGAAGACTACTAAAATCTTTCCAAAATCACCTGCCACGAGCAAAACTTGGATGAAATGGAGCAGCAGAAGTTGTAAGAAGACGGATTTCATCTATGTGAAGATGTAAGACGACGCTGGATTTAGCACAAAATGGCAGATCAAAGCGAGTGAATGAGAGCGACGGGGTGAAATCCGAACAGATCAAACCTAGCAGTGCTTGTTGAGATATCAACCTCCACCTAAGCAGCCTAGTCATCATAAGGTGGAGGCTCCACCATTGGCTTACATCCCCTTTAAGGTGATAATCGAAACCGTATTTAAGTGAGGTGGAGTCGTTACACTGGCTGTGTCTTTTATTCGCAGGGAGAGGGACAGGACCTACGTGGCAAGTGACTCATCCAAGAATGCTCTGTTACTGATTCCCAAATGGCAATGCCCTAAACTTCCAAACGGCCATACCCTAAACTTCCGGAAGCTCTTGACGTTCTTGGCTATGGCGCATCTCACTTCCTTGATGGCTAACTACCCATTCACTACTGGCGACAAAGGAGCCTTTGATGGTGCAACTGAATCAGGCTTTTGGCTCCATCTAAAATTAGTGATCTCTATTCTATTCTTGCTGATTGATACGAATTTTTTCAAGTTTTATTTGCATCAGACCATTGCTAACATAGATTTTCAGGTTTTGGCGCCTTCTCTATATCGATTCCCTCCAATTTTAGTAATACAAATCAGGTTCCCTCCTTTGCACAAGCTATTTACACCATAGATTTGATGGGCTCTGCTGGATCCTTGACATGGCCTTCTCTGAGCCTTAGATTCTAGGATGAAGAGGTTTACATGTAACTATAAAAGGGCACAAGCATGCAACGAGTTCTCATCTTCATCTGCATGTTCTAAGAGCGCCTACCTCTCTTGTTTTTTATTCTGGCTTTCTTTTTCTTTTGCTTTTCTTTTGAAATCTGGCTTTGCTTTTCATTTGCTTTGTTTCTTGATTCTGGCTTGCCATGAATCTCAGAGGGAACAGAAGCTTTGCCTTTCCTCCTAATGCTATCCCTGAGATTGAAGCTGCTGCCACTGATCCACCTGCAATGAATCAAGAAGCCAAGGTCAAAGGCTACTCTCATTTCTCAAAAGACTAGTAATGGAAAAGCTGGAAAGAAGTTGGTCAGGGGGGCTGCAAGGGGTTCTTGGAGCAAAGAAGCATTAGATAATGCTATTGAATCAGTTGAGGACTCAAGGCATTATGTCTATCAGGAAGTCTGGTATGCACTATGGAATCCCTCAGACCACTTTGAGGAATCATCTCTATGGAAAGAGCAAGAACAAATTTGGGAACATTCCTAAAGGTCTCACAATTGAGGAGGAGCATATCCTTCTTGAATGGGCCCTTCAATTGGCTGATGAAGGTCGTGCAATTAACTTGGAGATCATGAAACGTAAGGTAGCAAAGAATGACCATTAATAGGCCAACTTGTTTTAAGGATGGACTCCCAGGTAAGAAATGGTGGAAGGGTTTTAGGGGCAGACATCTGGAGGTTACTGTCAGATCAGCACAATGCATTGAGTTGCAAAGAGTGAAGTCCTTGACCAGCAAAAATCTAGAGAATTTCTATAATACTTTGAAGAATGTATATTTTGATTTAAATTTGGATGCTTCTAGGATCTGGAATTGTGATGAAACAGGGATTCAAGCGGGTCGCAGATCTGGAATGAGGGTAATTTGCAGAAGAGGGCAGCAACATGTAACTGAACATGTTCCTAAAAGTAGAGAGTGGATGACAGTGCTGGTCTGCGTCAATGCTGCAGGTAAATTCCTTTTAATACAAATGTAAATTGTATCTAGGTTTGCAAATTGTATGGTTTATGGTTTGATGGATTGAATCTCTACTTCTATATTGCAGGTAACAAGATTCCAAACTTGTATGTATTCAAAGGAAGGAGAATGAGGGATAACAACCTCTTGGTAGGATGTGAAGCGGGAGCATCAATGGCTTTTCAGAAAAAAGCTTGGATAACTGATCAGTTATTCGAAGCTTGGCTGGATCATTTTAGAAGGAATGTTCCTGGAGGGGTAAGTAGAGATAGGCCACATGTTTTGATTTGTGATGGGCATGGTAGCCATGTTAACATGGCTACCATAATGAAAGCTAGAGAAATGGGACTTCAAATTGTTCAATTGCCAGGCCATACCTCTCATAAATTGCAGCCACTTGATGTGTCATGTTTTCGCCCTTTCAAGATGAACTTTAGGAAGAAGAGGGCTCATTTTATGCATAGCAAATATGGTGTTGAGCCAACCAAGGAAGATATGGCAACTATAGTGTCAGATTCCTTGTCCACAAAGACTTACTTCCAAAGAATATTCAAAATGGATTTCTTAAAACAGGATTTGGCCTTGGGCTCCCATTAGTTC
Organism: Isoetes taiwanensis; assembly: GCA_021234155.1. Taxonomy (NCBI): domain Eukaryota; kingdom Viridiplantae; phylum Streptophyta; class Lycopodiopsida; order Isoetales; family Isoetaceae; genus Isoetes; species Isoetes taiwanensis. The sequence goes on along the minus strand of JAJEKV010000084.1, from coordinate 4,741,673 downwards.
AAGCAGAGCCATTTGCAGATAGACTTGAAGCCGCCGGGCCGCAGCCTAGAGAAGCTGCAAATGCAGCTAAGGTAGCAGCAAACAGAGCTCAAGATTCGGCTCATGGAGATGCAGCAGCAGATACAAACGGTGAGCAATTTGTTTTCAGTCTATAATTCTGAATAATTTAACATCTTCTAATGGTATTATTAAGTGTGTGTTGATGTTGATGATGCTGCCAACAATGAACTTAATGAACTTTTAGATGCAAATGCAGTGTGGTACAAAGAATCGCAAATTTACCAAATGTGTATAAATTAAGTATTATATTGAAGTTTGAACATATCACTTTAATTTTAACCTTATTTTGTTGATATAGGTGTTGAACAAAATGTCCCAGATGGCCTTGGTATAGTGGCTGACCTTGTTTCAGGACTGCCAAGTGTTTCAAACTTAGATGGACAGGCTGCAACAGATAACCATAATAATTCTAAACCTAAAAGGCTTAGGCTCCCAGATAGTTTAAAAGGAAAGCTACTTGTTACATGTGATGAGTTTGTGCAGGCCAGACTTGAATATCAGAGACAATGTGAAGAGGCAGGTAGAATTAGAAAACAACAGATTGATGATAAGAAGAAGCAGCAAGCTGATAGGAAAGAGGCAAAAGAGCAAGAAAAAAAGAGAAGGGAGGAGAACAAGAGATTGAGAGAGGAGAAGAAAAAAGCATTAATGTTGGAAAGGGAAGTTGCCGCATTGGAAAGAGATGCAGCTTTGGAAGGGGCCTCTTCTTCAAGGCCTAAAAGGATGAGAAAAAAGACTCAAAAAATGCTGGAATCAGAGTTGCAGGATGATGAGGAGGGTCCTCTAATTTTCTTAGGACAGGAAAACAATGAGAATCTGGAAAACAATGAGAATCACATTGTGGTTGAAGATGTTCTGCAGGTTGCTGTGACGATCCTAAATCATATCCCCTTAACCACTGGGGCAAAACCGTCCGCCCATGTAGATACCATGTAGATCAGTTCTTATAACAAAGTATTACAATATTTCTGGAAAGTACTACAGATCTGACTTAGTCCATGTCATCTACAATTGCTGGAAGTTGTGATAACAATGTCTCATGGACTTCATCTGGCAAGTGAAATGCTGTGCTTGCCCCCTTCAGCTTGTGTTTTACTTTCTTGAATGGGATTCGAACCCCAATCACAGATTCTGCAGGTACCAAAACATTCTTAGTAGGAAGCAGTTTATACTTATTGTGGCAGCCTGGGATTAGTTCATAATATTGTTCTTCAATGACACTAGTGCCAGCAGAGTATTCATTTCCATAGTCATCAATTGAATCTTCTTCCAATGCATGCTTTTCCCTGGTGCACATGAGAACATAGTATGAAACACCTTCCACATTGTCTGGTGCTGCAAAAGACACAAATACATCTAAAACAGCTACAGTGTCATCTAAACCAGCCTTGTCCTCTGCATACAAAACATCCACATCATTTTCAGCTTCAACACGAGAGGCAATATGATCTGTGGGCTCCAAACTTTTTAGAGACCATTCTCCACAATATTTAATGTTCTCACAATTCAACCAATTGAAGTTAATGCAAGCATCACAAAAGCACGAGAGTGGTCCGAGATAGCAACTTTGTTGGATCTCATTGGGTTTATAGTTGACACGTAATGTATCTGGCCGAGTACTGTGTAAAGTCTTGCAATTGAATGCTTGCTGCCTGTTCACATCTATTTTTCCAACCTCCCAAAACACCCTTTCACAATCCGATTCCTTGGCCCTTAAAACCGCATTGTCAAGCTTTTCAGACCACACCGGCATGCCATTTTGTTTTCTCCTCGCTCTCTCAAGCCACAACTTTGCTATACCAGCCTCGCCATCATGTGTGCCTTTCCCATGGCCAGATCCAAAGAAATTCCATATCACTCGAATTTTATTTTCAACATGGTATCTACAGATTTCATACTATGCCCGTGCAGATTTGAATTGAGATGCACAACCATCCGACCACACATAATGAAGGTTTATGTGTCCACCTCCATTATTCTTAAGCCACCCCAAATGTAATTTAAAACCATGTTGCACAAAATGAGTGTCATGCTTTCTGTCATCTGAAACATAGAAATGCACTATTTTTTTAAGCTTACCTTCTATTTTCATCATTGAAATATGGACCAAAATACTAATTTGATCAGGATTCCAATGCTTGGATTGCACTTCTGTCCCTGGTTTCAATGTGTAGTTCTCTGCAAAGTCAACAACAGACAACACACTATTATCCAGGAGTTTCTCAACACATCTTTTAAACTGTTTGCTCTGCCAGTGTGCTGTAAAGTTATGATCTATAAACTTAGCAAGCTGATTTTTCATGTTCTTTAACAAAACAGATGCTTTGTCATTCTGATCAACTAATCTAAGCCTTCTGGATGTACCTTTTTTGGATGGCTCATTGACATATGCATATACTTGCCAGTCCACATTCTGAATTCCATCTTCCTCGTTTGGACAGATGTCGAATTTCTTCACTCCACATTCATCACATTCGCCTTTGATGCATTTTAGTTTATGCCATTCATCCGTCACATATTTCTCGCAAACTGTTGACCTCCACAAGATACTAACATTATCAAAAGTCTTCTTGTTTGCTTGACATACTCCATTGTTTTGCTGGGATGCACAGACACTGCAGCAGCAAGTGCAATTAACATGTAGGGATCTCCTCATATCATTGAAGGCCTTTCTGTACAGATCTGCTTGCTCATGTTTGACACAACAACATGTGTTTCTCTCCTTCAATTTCCTTATGCAATCAGGTTTCAGATACTCGAACTGTCGAAGGCGAATTTTGGTATCAGGATTCTAATATACAAACTGTTGATAAAGCTCAGACTGCAATAACAAAAGCATTAAAGACCATGTCAGCAAAATGATGTCCGCAACCAGATGCCAAAAGAGTATTGAACTATACTATTGTACAATTAATGTATGTTCTATGTACATAAAATGTCCATCCAACAGTTCCACTGATCTGTTACTGTAGTACATCTAATGTACATCAGTACATCTAATGTACAGCCAACAGTTCCACTGATCTATTACTGTACATCCAATGTACATCCAGTGTACATCTAATGTACATCTAATTAATGTTCCAATATTAGTACATCACATTAATGTTACAATATTAGTACAACTAATGTACATATGTCTGATTTGTTTGGCTTCATTACCTGAAAGTACACTAAAATGTAAAATGATGTAATTTTGATATTCAAGTACATGTAAATGCAGCTGCATGGACATGTAAGTGTTAATGGATGTACATCTAAAAAGTACCTAATAGCACATCACTGCAAGATTTCTGCTACTATGTAAACAATGTATAAATGTAAACAATGTAAAATGCAATACATTTCATGAAAACCATGTGTATTCATTAACAGGTCACTCGGAACAGAACTAGAATGTACAGAAGAAAGTCATGAAAGAATTTTGGAAGAAAACATAATCTCCAAAATTGAATTGATTCAATTACAAGAGCAAACCTGTGAGATATCAAGGTATTGTATTGCTTGTGTTCTCCTCTTCATGACATCTCTAACCTTTGGTGAAACTTTGGTATTGTCAAGCCAAAATTCACTTAAACACGACATTTGATTGAATCATCGATTCTATTTGATCTTGGCATCCTTCCTGCCAAAGCCCATACATTTGCTCCACTTAATGACATTATCTTCCTTCTTGCTGCAGCTTTGGATAAATTTCTTGGCTGTATCTTTAGCAATTTTGAAGAAACATTCTTGTTTATATCTCCTTTTTTTCCAACAATCATTGATAACAGTGAATGTTTTGCAGCCAATTTATCTTTGCTATTAGCAGACTTTACTTCTTGAAGTCCATCTTTCAAGTTTCGATCATTGATTTCATAACAATAACCCGGAAGGATTTCCAATTACAGGTTCGAAAACGAAAAAAAAGCGTCATCTTGCAACAAACGATCACAAAAACTAATCTTTGATCGGGACGGCGTTTGCCAAGAATCGAGGATGCAATCCACCGACCTGTCAACACGCTTTATTTGTTTTGTGGCATAACACTGGCCAATGTCGGCATACTTGCGCTTAGAACCATCACTTCCATTGGAATTCTCACCCTCCATGAACAAATTGAAATTGATTTGTATTTCTTGTAGATTCAATTGGCATGTGTTTGCTTCTGGAATTCGTTCGGTGTTCGTCCTGTGAAAGGGGGGGATTTCGGAAAGGGAGGGACGGATCCATTCGAATTGGTTCGGTGGTTCGGTGGTTAACCAAGAATTTCGGGGGGAATGTCAGGGATGATCTTGCAATCATTGCATATCTGACACAAAACGACAAACCATAGTATCTTGATGTACATCTAAAATGTACCCAAAAAAAGCACAAATTCGTCCTTCAATTCAGTACGATGTACGTACACCCTTTCATGCTTTTACCCAAATGAGGGAAGGGAGGGGAAAGAATGAGGAATGAGAAAGCATGAGAAAGAATGGAAATGAGAAAGAAATGAGAAAGCATGAGAAAGAAATGAGAAAATGAGAAAGATGAGAAAGAAATGAGGAAAAAAGAAATATGGGAAGAAAGAATGAGGAAAGAATGAAGCATGGAAGAAGGAGGAAGAAATGAAGCATGAGGAAGAATGAGGAAGAAATGAAGCATGAGGAAGAAATGAAGCATGAGGAAGAAAGAAGGAGAAAGAAATGAAGCATGAGGAAGAATGAGGAGGAAGAAATGAAGCATGAGGAAGAAAGAAGGAGGAAGAATGAATGAGGCATGGAAGAATGGGAAGAAAAAAAATCAAGAACAAAGAAGAAGAGGAAGGAAAGGAAACCAAAAAAAGAGGAAGGTTGGTTGGGCATGCATCATTCAATCCAAAAACCTATTCAATCTAAAAAAATATGATATACTAACCTTAGAATAGTTGCTTTGCAGGTCGATCGTGGTACTAGCGCCCAGAGACGCCCAAGAACCTCGAAGAAGTAGGGCAAAAAGAAGTTCCGGAAAAGCCGGCCGCCCGCGGGTTCAAAAAATTACAGAGCGTCGCATGCGATGCGACATTATTTCAAATCCGTATACATACGGTTCTACGTCGCATGCGACGTCCCCGCGACGTATTTTGTTATAGCGACGTTAAGGACTTTATATTTTTTTTTTGGCGTCTTTTTTTAATGTGATGCTCATTAAAGTTTGTCCCTAGGCTTATTTGAACAGTCCTGAGGCATGCATGCAGTCAATCACATTCCGGATTCTATTACTACCAAATAAAAATTTTAGTGGCCTAAATATATCTACCAGAACGTGAAGTTGGTTTTCTGAAATATCGTCATGAAAAGAACAATTATTTGTATGAGCGAAGTCGAATCGCCGTTCCTAGGGACGGTCGCCCCAGGACGCTTCGCGGTTTGACAGGTTCTCCCAGACCGATCTTGGATTTTTTTGGTCCTGCTCGGAGCTGGGTCCTTGAACGGAGGATTCAACGGTCGGATAGGGGAACTGAGCTTCGGGAGGGTGTTCATTAGCATACAGTCCCCCAGGGGGCGGTGCCAGGACAGGCTGCCTCGAGAACTTTTTTGGGGTCCATCTCTCCTGGGGACGGGACTCTCACCTCTAGTGAGGTGGCCGTTCAAAGTCCTGGCCTTGTTTGACTTGGGGAAGGGTGCCAGTCATGCTTGCCCAACAACGGGCTGCCCGGACCGTTCTAACCCCAATGCTTGGGTCTGGACCTTATCCGAAAATTTTGGAAATTTTCCTGTCTGCTGGTGATGACCCTGGAAGCCAGCTGACCAAAAACCATAATTTAATTCCATGCCATGCATTAACTACGAATTTATGAAGCATAAATGCAATAAAATGCATAACTAAAAGAGTGTGCATTGAAAAAAGGCGAGTCTTTGACCAGGGGGGCAACAAGGCGGTGCGGACACATTAAAAAAAATTTTACTTGGAAACTATAAAGCAATCTTTCATCAAGGTACAATTGTTTCTGAGAAACAAAACCAGTTCATTACAAGTTAGTTATGCCATCCATGTCAAATAGCTTTAGGGAGCAGTCCGTTGAACAGGGGCATTCTCTCTATCCATACGCCTTGATACTGAAACACAACCATCAGCACAAGCCAATGGACTCAGAACATCGACATTGCCCTGGGGACCAAGTTCCGTGGCCAGAAGACCACCCGACCTCCTCAGATTCTTCACAGCCTACACCGACTTCATAGTCCAGGCCCTAGTACGTTAGGATTTTATTGTGAGATGTCACGTCAGCAAAAAATCAGAATTTATTTTCGTACAATGCATTAGTTGCGAATTTATGAATGTCTTGCCACTGCAAAAGCGCCCCCCGACTTCTACTTGCCACATCGGGAGGAGGACAGGCCCAAACTCTGCTCCGTCAGTACCCCTTGCTCCGTATTCTCGGCTGCAGCTTCTTGGTTAGGTCCCAAGTGCAACAGACCAAGTCTCGGCCCCCAAAACGCAAACCCTTCTAGAACCTGGCAACCCACAGGGTTTACGTTTTGGAGGCCCTCTCCTTGTCGGTCGGTAGGGACCTGCGCCGCAGTGACTTGGCGTGGAGTAGGGGGTGTTGACGCCAGAGCATGGACCCTAAAATCCCAGGAAGCTGCTTGCCCGAATTTTCCTCTCCCTAAGGCCACGGGGACGGATGGACGACCTCCCCTCTCGGGAACCCACGATTTGACTCGCCAATGGACTCGGAACATCGACATTGCCCTAGGGACCAAGTTACGTGGCGAGAAGACCAAAACTTCGACCCCCAAAACGCAAACCCTTCTAGAACGACAACTCCGCGAGTTTACGTTTGGAGGCCCTCTCCTTGTCGATTTGGTCGGGACCTTCTTGGCCGTGACTTGGCGTGGAGTGGGGGTGTTGGCCTTGAGCACGGACCCTAAAATCCCCTCGGAAGGCTGCTTGCCCGAATTTCCTCTCCCTAAGGCCCACGGGGGCCGGACAGGCGACCTCCCCTCTGAAGGAGCTGCGATTTGGCTCGCCAATGGACTCGAACATCGACATTGCCCTAGGGACCAAGTTACGTGGCGAAGACCAAAACTTGGCCCCAAAGCGAAAACTCTTCTAGAACACGGCAACTCACGGGGTTTACGTTTGGAGGCCCTCTCCTTGTCGATTTGGTAGGGACTTTGCACAGGTGTCTTCCGTGGAGTGGGGGCGTTGGCGCTAGGCGGAAATCCTAAAATCCCGGAAGCCGCTTGCCCGAATTGAGTTCATTACAAGTTAATTATGCCATCCATGTCAAATAGCTTTTAGGGAGCAGTCCGTTGAACAAGGGCATTCTCTCTATCCATATGCCTTGATAATGAAACACAACCATCATCACAAGCAACCAAATCTAACCCCCAACCCAGCAGTAGTCTTTTGCTTTTCTGTAATCATTTATCTTCATTCTAGTAGTTATGATGCTTTTCTGTAATCATTTATCTTCATTCTAATAGTTATGATGCTTATATTCTCAATGCAATCTTAGACCAAGTATAACGTCCAGCCAGCCAAGGTCAACCCCAAGTACAACGATCCCACAAACTCCATTCCTTTGACCTTAGCTAACCCTTTGACCTAGACCTTCTCCGAAAATTCTGAAAATTGGACTGTGTGCTGGAGATGAATTAGGAATCCAGCTGGCAAAAGATCAGAATTTATTTTCGTACAATGCATTAATTACGAATTTATGAATGTCTTGCCACTGCAAATGACGCCAGAGCGGGGACCCTAAAATCCCCCCGGAAGCTGCTTGCCCTGAATTTCCTCTCCCCAAGGCTCCTGGGGACAGACGGGCGACCTCCCCTCTCCAGAATCACGATTTGGCTCTGCCAATGGACTCAGAACATCGACATTGCCTTGGGGATCAAGTTTCGTGGCCAGAAAACCACCCGACCTCCCAGAAGCGCCAAAGTAGCTCACTTCCATCACACTCATAGTCAATTGGCCTAGGATGTGGATGCGGGATACTGTCGTGGAGCCTTGTAACTTGCTTAGGGTAATTTCGCCATTCCGGACGATTTGGCAGGGTCGATTTGCCATTCCAGAGCCTCTCCGGTGCCCGAACGACAAAACACTGTGGTTTCTACAAGGCTGACCTCAGGACGCCCCGTGGTTTGACAAGTTCTCCTGGACCGATCTGGAATCTTTTGGGCCTTCCCGAAGAGGGGCCCCTGAATGGAGGATCCAACAGTCGGATAGGGGAACCGGGCTCCGGGAGGGTGGCCATTAGCGTGCAGCCCCCCGGGGGGCAGATGAGGAAAAGATTCTAGAAAACTTGCCCGAGGTTTTATCTGATGAAGATAGCATGTCTGATGAAGAATAGTTGAACACATTCTTACATGTTAGGAAATGATTCAGAAATTTTGAATATATGTTGTTGTATCTTGCCTTGTTTGGGAATAATATAAGAAACTCAATTCCATGCTCAATTGTATTTTGATGTCCCTTGTTTCAATGTACTATGTTTGCTTTTGATGTAATATGTAATTGTATTTTGATGTCCCTGATGTAACATGCGCCAGGTTCACCACATGTTTCACCACATGTGTTTCACCACATGTTTCACCACGTGTTTCACTTTCTGTCTCTTCCCCTGAGACAGATAGATCCTTCTGAACAGCTTTTCCACTGAAATGCTTTCCTTTTCCTTAAATTCTCTCGGTCCCATCAATTCCTCTCATCATCCTTTGGGCGGCCCGTGCGAAAAATCATTATGGGATGGCGAAAATTAATGACCTCGGGCAACCCAAAAGGCGAGATGCCATTCTTCTTGCTCCCGGCCGAGTTTACGGTTTATTACAGCAGTTGGGGAGCAGCTTACGATTTCTGACAGGAGGTCCTTGGGAAGCGGTTTGATTTCTGATTGGGTGGAAGCGGTTTCTGGTTTACGACTACGGCAGACTACTTCAGCGAGACATGGCCAACTTCACCTCTTGGATCTTTGCAAAAGCGATGGAGTGCGAGAATGGGACAATGTGACGAGAGAAGAAGAGCCCATAATACCCAGGCGTCTTTGTCGATTTTCAGCCATGCGAGAATGGATGGACATCCTCGAGCAACAGAAATTTCTCTATTCTTTGGATGAGAATATGATCAGAAATGCTGAAAACTCTCACGGGAGGATGAATTGTACACCGGACCTCCCGGACCTCTCAACTAACTCTCTTTGCCACTTGAAATTTTTACACACCGGCATCTTTGGCCCGTTCCTCATACTATTGACCGGGATGCGCAAAGGTTGAGACCTTTTACGCTTAATGGCTACCAAGCCTTTACGCTAGGCGGGTTACGCTTTTTTGTTATAATAGGTTGTTTCTGAGAGGACCAATTCCTTCACTTGAGGGGATATGTTCTATCATCACAAGGGCTTGCGGGATGCACATGGAGAAAATTTGCTATTACGTTTTGGTAACCTTTGCACCATTATGGTTTTTTGCTTTCCCTCCAGAATGGGATGAAATAGGCTGGCAAGCTGACCCGGTGGCCACTGATCTGGTGATCATAGAAGATGACGAGGAGGAGCTGGACCCAGATCTCTTTTTGATAGACCCACAGGAATGAAAGCAAGTGTATATAAAAAGTTTTGTTTCTCATGTAATCTGAATACAAATCCTCGCTTGTAATCTGAAATGTAACCTTATGTAATCATTTTATATGTTTAATATAAATCTTCACTCTTCAATCTTCACTGTTTAATTGACAGGGTGAAAGTGACACACAGAAAAATTACATTAAGGATGAACATAATGGGACAGAGAAACACATGATGAAACCCACCATCAAATGTCATATCAAATGCAAGGTCAATCATTCAAAAGCTGGCTGTGCAGAAAAGATTGGAGGGAAACCCTAAATCTAGTTTTGCATGCAGACATTGGCTTATCCCAATCCAGCTATGGCGGAAGAAAACAGAAGGAGAACACGAGCACAAACAATTTCGCCAGTTCAAATGCAGTCGCATCTGGTAGGACCTATACTGGAGCAAATAAACCAGGAACAGAGGCGGATATTAGAGGAGTGGAGGACCCATGAATTCCGAGGTATTCTAGGCTTAAAACATAGGTTAATTCCTGATGGGCTTAAAGAATTAGAAGCCAAGGCAGTGATAGGCGGTTGCCTTTCTTTGTAGTAGAATGTGATTTCTATATCTTATATAATAATGTTATAGTGTAAGTGTTGGACCCAGCCCTAATTTGGACGGCTGAGATCCATCGACATTACCGCGGCCAAGATTTCTTCTCTTCTCATCCCTTTTTTTTTTTTAGGTTTCAGCGGTGTAGAGCTTTGGGCGGTCTGCGAGCTCGGGGCGTCTTGCCCTTACAGGCGTCTTGCGGCTGAGCTCTCCAAGCGCAGAAGAGACTGCCGCAACTTATATATTTGCTTCTTCCGTTTTGTGAGATGTGCTCATCATTTTATATGCGTTACATTTGCTCTTGAGCTTGGGCGAAGAAGTGGCGTGGTCGGGCAGAATTGGAAGAGGATCAATTTTTGTTCTGACCATCGCCTATTTTCTCAGCGCGGCTTAGTATTTTGCCTTGGGTCATGATCGTTTGGAGCCCCATCTTTGAAGATTAGATAAGCGAGGAGCGGCTAAGATGGAGATGTGACTATCTTCTTCTACATGGCTAATGGTTTCTACCACTTGAGGTAACAACTCGCATTTCAAGCATTTCGTTTAATGTATTTGTGCATAGAGTATTTGTGCAAGTGTTAATCGTGATATGGATCGCATTAGAGCTACGGTTGTTACGGATTGTGCTTAATCCACCCGATGGAATCAAGATTGATAGATGAGGGTCAAGTTATAGACGACTCCCATTTGAGCTCTTTGGCGTACCTAGAACCTAGAACGTAAGATAATTTATTTCGTTTTCCATGCTTAACGCTGAAGAAGACATCAATGTTGATCAGATCCGTATGCTTCTTTGACCACTGATTCTCTGCAACTTCTGCTGCTGCATCTTCTACTCTACTATACATATTTTTCTCTTTCGTATCATTGTTACCTTAAAATTTGTTTGGTCTTTGTGGTTATTGTCAAATGTTACCACGTGGAAGTATACATAGTGCATTCCAGTGTCAACCATCTGCATAGGCTTGAAATATTTCCAATTTAATTTTTTATAGAGCTGAATGTTTTGCCAAACATATGACATATCAACCTGATCCTATCACATGGACATATTTGCTGAAAACTTCCAGAATTGAGTTTTTGGGAATTGGGAATACAATCATAAAATTGTAAATCATTGGGTCACTGTAAAACTGATCTAAAAGACTGATCAGTGTTTATGGGATTGTTTATACACGTAGCCACAATATTTGGATCTTTGTTTTAGTTTGTCTTGAAATTTCCAACTAACTTGCTGTTAATTGATTATGCAGCTACAATAAGGGTAATTTCTCCTCCAGATTTCCCCATTATCATTAGCAAGTGGCTTTTATTTGACATGTCTGTTTGTTGTAGAGCATATTTTCTTCATCTATTGTTAATCCTTTGCCTAGCATATAAAAGCAGTGCATTTATAGAGAAACAAGTAAAAACAAACGATTTTACCCCTTTTCTTACACTGCCATGCGGTTAGTAGACAGTGCTTTTATTTTATTTTATAGTCTTTACTCATAACATCATGCTTGGTTTATACAGAGTGTTTAAATTCAGCCCTGCTGTTAGCCTGAAGCAGATATCCACCTACGCTAGCAAAGACCGAAGCTACCTGCATCATTGAGGTAAAGATAAACTATACTACCCTTGCCTAAAGTCTTTCTTATCCATGTTTGCAATAATTAGTCTCTTGCTATTTTCTTTACATGCGCTTTTGCTTATTGCCAGAAACTATATAACAATAATTAATATTTCTACTGTATATAATTCTGTCTAGACGGAAGAAACAGGCCCGATGCAAGCCATTAAAATTTTCAGCCATACTACAAGCTGTCAACCCATTGAGAGCAAATGGTGCAAACTATAGGGACTAGCAGTGTGTATGGATTCTTAACTGAAGGAGTATTCCAAAGCTCTAACGCAATGCCAACGAAGATATGAGGCCTCAATATGGCAGTAGAAGATTGAAGATGAGAAGAAAGCCTAAGATACCTGTTCTCATAAAGCCTCATAAAGCTGCTATTACACCTGTTCTAGGTTATGCATTGAGTATGCAAAAATGCAGCCAGTAAGTTGTACTGAAATTCTGCAGAGATTGTTGATGGCAATATTACAATAGGTTGTAACAATGTTGCGGAGGCTTGCTTATTTACCCAAAACGTAACAATTAATTTTATTGAAATTCCGAACTTACTGCCAGAAGAACTCTAATCTATGTACCCCATATAAGCAGACATTGATAATTTTCGTGAATTTGTGCATACTTCTCAGATTAATTTGTGCATACTTCTCAAATTATATGAGCTGTCCTGTTCAAGCATTGTTGTCTTATACTTGGGAGTTCCAAAATTATATTTTTCTACAGTGATAGATGATGGCTAAAGGCTGCTATTGTTTGTTCCACAATATCAGATATGAACTGCTATGGGAGCTCCCATCAAGATACTGCTAGCAGCATGTACTTCATTGGCGCGGTACCACTAGCTCTATGTAATGGGCAGAAAGCAGCACTATGGGCGGTTGTTCTCAGGGGCGACTTCTTGTGCAGATGGGATTTGCTTAAATTGAATTTGATCAAGCAATGCATTTTTTTTAAGTACTATAGCACTGACTGCACTTATGTTAGTTGCAAGAAATGATGTCGGAACAGCAGCCTCTGTGGCTAGATTTTCTTTTCTAATGGGCCTCAGGGGATGCCAGAGTTACCAAAGTTCATTATCCTAGAGGTAATCTTTGGAGTTGGCCAAAAGCTCTTTCTTGACACCGGTGGTCAAGGTGCTCAAGGTGTTGTAAGAAAAAGAGCAATTAAGCATAAAAATATCTCCTATGCATTATGTTTACAACTACCTCTAAACCGAACATTTACCAACAATCAAAACAAATAAAAGCCATGGAACTACAACACATCATAAGACTGTTACAAAATCATCTTGACAAAGAAAGGCCTAATAAATCTTTAATCTTGACAAAGAAACACTAATAAACCTCTAATATCTTATAACAATGTTATAAAATCTTATTGATGCCGTGAGATGAATATTGGTTTCATGCATAAAAGTAATGGATAATTTTTTTTATGTAAAAGCACCTTCTATAAGCTATATCGTCCAAACATAAATAGCGTCTCACTTTTATTTGCTAAAACTGTCACATGCAAATAGCATGCAGGTATATGGTAGAGGAAACTAGGAAAACAAACCATATGCACGACAATTACAAAAATAAGAATTATAAAGCGAGCATATTTACAAGCTCTCAATATAAGCCCCGCAATGTAACATATAATACAATATTTTCTATATATTCGATCTAATTTTTTGTCAACATGAAAACAAATCCCCTATAGTCCAATGCTGATAATATTGTGGCATCATTGACATGTTCCAACTTTTACCCTAATTTGGATGGTGAGGATGACCCCTCGAATCGAGAGCCTATAGTTCTATAAAACAAAAGGGGGAGGCACAAAAGGCGCTTGGTAAAAAAAGCACATCCTGTTCCCTTTTTGGGCGAAAGGCACATCCTTTAAAACTTTGCCTCTTTGGACGTGGTCTTTAGGGGTCCTCTTATGCTATATAACACTCATTTATGACAAGATTGAAGAAGATGAGCGACTGGAGACTGGAGAAGAGCACTTTCTCTCAGAAATATCGATGCATCACTATGTAACATGAAGAAGTGAGGTTTCTTTTAAGCGTTTTTTCATTGTGGCTCAAAAAATTTGCAGGCTCTCAACTTATGCCCAGCAACGCTGGGCACCATTACTAGTTACTAATGACGTTGTTTTACACAGATGCAGTCAGGAGACTTAACAGAGCTGGTGCAGCCGACCAGGATCTGGGGGTGGCGTATGATTCCGAGGATGAGGTCGCAGCTCTCTCCATGCTTGAGGAAGAGGATATATTCATCCAACTAAAGCAGGAAATGATCCATGCTTCAGCCATTAAAAAAGTGCTCAACAGGCCAGATGCATGGAGACACAACAACCTGAGACAATACTTTATGAATCTGTATCATAAGTGGGGGGTAAAGCTTGAGAAGCTCATGTTTTAGTGTTCTTTGGATTTCACCAACTATTCAGCAGAAAAACTTGATCTCATCTTGAACATACTTGGAAGAAGAAGAGTTCTGAGATCTCACAATGCGGGATCGATTGAGGCCCGAGAAGCGTATGTCATCATTAACCTCTTCAAAACAGCTATTATTATATCTCTAATGCATTTTGATAATACTAGAAGCTCGGGGTTATAGTTTTCCACGATTTTTCTTCATACTTCATTTCATAAGAAGTATGAACTATTCTAGGGTATGGTAGATTTCCATATGTATTTTTCTCCCTTTGAAATATAAAAACAACGTTTGCATCACCACAGCTTCACCACAGTTTTCACCACAGATTTCACCACAGATTTCACCATAATCAGCCAGGGGCATTGACCATTTTTTGACCCGGTCAGAAAATGGAATGGCTCTCAGATTCCTGATAGTATCTTGACTGATTTTGGTGACAGCAATATATGGATCCCAAATTAGGTCCCCTGAATTGATATGAGGCCAAAATTCATTAAGCTACGCTTTGTGCAAAGATTCTTGCAAGGCCACTAACTTTTGCTTGAGGGGAATTACGTGTTTTTCTTTTTAGGTTTCTTTTTGAACTTTATTTCTTTTGAACCCGAGCCATCCATCTCATATTTTCCTATTTCTTTGATTTGGTTACCATATTTTGTTAGTGTGCAGATCATAGATTCTGCACCTTCAAATTCCTTGTTTGCATTTTATAATTAATGACAAAAAGTTCAGCTAACTGAACAGTTCAGCTAACTGAAAGAACAGTGGAAACTCAGAGAACAGTTAAAGCAAAACAAGTTCTATTGCAAAACAAGGACTATTGCAAAACAAGTTCTGTCATTAATGAAAAGCCTTTACAAAGAATAGTCACAAGGACTATTGCCAAAAAAATTGAAACCAGGGATTACAATACAAATCTAAACTAATCAGGCGGAGGCCATCGTGAGCTCTATATGGAGGTCGTCCTCGCAGGCATATATCTTCATTTCGAGGAGTCGCTCCTCGTCATCATAACCTGCATGCACCCACTCGAGCATCCGCATCGAAGCGACAGCCTGTGCATCCATGATGAGCTTCTCCACCTCTGGTGGAGTGAACTTGGCCACCACTGTAACCGGGCAGCCTCCTCTGGTGGAGGAAGACACGGATCCTCCGCAGGAAGACACGGATTCTGACCGTGCTGGCTACGAAGGAGCAGGCACAATGGCCGGGATAGTATTCCTGCGGAGTGTAGTCTTGAACTTGGCCATGGCGGAAGTGAAGGAGATGGACGGAATGGGGAAGGAGTGAAGGAGATGGCGGAATAGACGATGGGGACGGAATGGACGGAATGAAGCTGCAGGGCAGAATTTTGGGAATAAAAGGGATGCAAATCGTAGGCATGCATACGATTTTGGGAATGAGGCAGAAGAGGAAAGGGACGTTTGCATGCATACAATTGCACACCTCAAGCATGCCACATAGACCGAAAGTATTAGGAAAATCCACTTACTGTGGCAATTGTGTAAAGGGTATTGTATAGGTACTTTTATGAATATAAAGAAGTTTCTGTTTTGCATTCTCATTTTTTATGCTTCAGTTACAGAAATTTGTACTTGAATGTTGAATGAATTCCAAGGTATAACTGGATTAAACTGAATTAAACTGAATTAAACTTGCACAAGGCCTGGATTAAACTGAAGGCATAATATAAAGGTATTACAAAACCAATTGATTAAAACAGAAAACAGAATACTTCAGAACAAAATACTTCAGAATATTACAACACAGAAGACTTCAAAAAGGCACAAGACCTGTATATATTAAAAAAAGGCACTAAGGCCATCATATATTACAAGGCACTAAGGCCTGTGTTTCAAGTTTAAGGCACTTAAGGCCTGTTAGACATATGGATGAGATCAAAGAAAGGCACTAAGGCCTGTGGTATCTGTTTTTTCAAAAAATAACAAAGGCACAAAAGGCCTATGGTTGAACTTGATCAAAAAAAAAAAACAGTGGCTTCCTCAGCTCCGGGACTTCAAGCTTCATCTATAAGAAAAGTAAAGAAAGTTGGAAAGCCTGTAAAAAAAATTGCAAAAAATTGAATTGCATGCTACTTACTCTCCAGCCAATTGTGAAATTCTGCAAATATTTCTTCTTCACTGTCCAAGTCTTGTTCTTCGCTGGTCTCTTCTTCTTTGCTCCAGATGTTGTCTTCGGAATCAACCTCCTCCTCTGAAGAATCTGCATCAGATGAATGAAAATTGGAGGAATTTTCTGAAAGCTCTAAAAGAGAGTATTCAGAGCTTTCAGAAGAGGAGCTGCTGTACTCCTCAGGGCTCTCCTCTGAATTGGGGACAGATTTGGTTTCGAGTTCGACATCATGATCATCCTGCAAAGGAATAACCCATGATCCTATGCCATAACTGGCTAGGACCTCTGCCAAAGGCAAGGTAAGCAAGGCCCGGCGCTTGAACGGGCCAGGGGAAGGGGAAGCAGAGCAAGAAGGAGAGCGGCAGCGCTTCGGCATTCTGTTTGGGAGAATTGGACGATGCTTCTTCCTCACGACCATAGCCTATAAAGGCTGGCGTGAAATTAATTTCGTAGGCTACGATTTTAGGATTTCGTACCATTAGTATCTTAATCGTAATGATTTAGTAGGATACGAATAATTACCTCGTAATGACCATAATTTTATTTTCTAAAAAAAAAAAAAAAAAAAAAAAAAAAATCTATCCTGAAATGGCCATTCTTTTTTGGACACCAATCATATTATGTTGGCTTGGCACTTCTTTAGTAATTTTAGTTATAATTAGCTAGTGTAAATTGATTGTTGACTTCAATTGTTGACTTACGCTTCACCAAACATGTTGGTCAATGAAAGTCAAACATGTAACAAAGGTCATGTAAAGGCTCAAGCATGCCAAGGTGGCTCAAATATGCCACCTAGGCTCCAACATGCCAAGGTGGCTCAAACATGCCATCTAGGCTCCAACATGCCACGTAAGCTCCAACATGCCACCTATGATTCACCACATGATTCACCACATGATTCACCACATGCACCACATGATTCACCACATGCACCATTTGCATCACCACATCTATCACGACATGTATCACCACATTGTCATGAATCTTTGAATACATCAATTTCTTCTGGAGATTTGAACTCCACCAGAGTGTTGCTCTGGTCAGCCAGAAAAGTCTATTGTATACAACAGTATACAACAATGTACATTAGAGTGTCAATGAAAGAATAGGTTACAAGAATAACCTCTTTGGTTACAATAATACAAACATGTGATTACAAGTAAAGATCTATTGATCTGTCAACCTCAGCTTCATTACTAGAGCAACTGTGCTTCACAACATCAATCATCATTCTGTGCGTGTCCAACAGCTCGCCAGTAGAAATTGGTACACCCTACAACAAACATATCAGGCCTCACATTGGATGAGTAATACCTTCAAATTTACGAACTCATCTTGCATTGGGATAGTATGTCCAAGTCTCGCATTGCAGCCACAACTTTCTTTACAAAGACACATATAGCAGGACCACACGACCAGCAATCAGACTGAGTGGGGGAACTTGTAATTTTCTTGTGGCACAGCTTTATGGTGCTTGGGAATTTTGTGTTTGCATCCTCAACAAAACTCATGACAGGCTCGGAGCCCTTGTACATTTCTAGGCTGTCAAAATGGTACACACCTGGCTGACATTTAACTGACTGACCTCCAAGACCTACAATGACATACACTGTCCAGGGTAAAAGCATGAAAGGGTGTCTATAAATGTAGTCCTTTTTGTACATATACATATGTACAAAATGCACATTTTTGGAATAACTGTCATCATGATCCGCTAGTAACTGCCATGATGGCTATCCACTACTCTGAACCCGCAATTATCGGATTTTGAAATTCTTTCCCAAATTCTTTCTTGGTTTGCCTCTCGTTCACTATCCCATGCCTTCTTCTGCTTGAATTCGATCCACGAATTCTTCATCTAGCTATGGCCCCAAAACACCCCGGATGAGTGCTTGCTCATCACCACAGCGGTAAGCAAGAAGCCGGTGCTTCCGGCGGTGGATTTTTACCTCAAGGAGTTTATGTTTGGGTTACGAGGTGATCCAAGCCAAAGACCTCCGTGATAAACATCACGAGAGGCCCACATACCCAACCTAGAGATGGTTATGAGCGAGGTATGTGGTGAAGCTCAAAAAGCAGGCGAGGATTCAAGGAAGGGAGAATCGAAGCGCATGGAAAGATGATTTTTTAATATTATGAATTGGTTTATGGCAAGAAGCAGGGTTACAAACCATTATATTTCTACCTATTTTGCGAGCATTTGCTCTTCACTTGAAGGGGCGGCTTGTTGATTGGATGGGCGTGGCTAGGACCGCCAAAGATCTTGCCAAAACCCTCATTTCGGGCGTTCTGAGAGGACCCTACAGCGGGTAAATCCTCAACTATCAAAGCAGGACATTGTATTGCGGTGAGAATATTAGAGCCACAGGTTATTCTAGATCAGATGTTGACACAATAAAGCAGTTACTTAAGCATGGGTTGGAGGGAAAACTAACCTATTGAATGAATTAGAAGCCTTTGGAAGAAAAAAGGAGGGATGCATTGAAGGTCATCAAGCGGATTGAGGGTAGAAAGGATATGCTATTCGAAGATCTGCAGCCAGATCTGCGAGAAAATAGATGAGACAAAACAGGGAATTTGACAAATTGTCCCGGGATCTGCTTTGGAAATCAAGTTATCTTGGTGTTGAAGTACAAGTTGGAAGACTTGGTTATGAGTAGACATGATAAAGAGCAGCACTCTTCTAAGCTAGACATTGGTTTTGCGAGGGAAGCAACTAAAAAGAAATTGAAAGGCATGAAATCTCAATTGAACAAGCAAAGGAAAAACTTAATTGCATTGAATTGGTTCAGCAAAGGCATTCACAAATTTTGGATTTCATGGGGAGAGCAGGACCTATTGTTCGTGCGAGGCCCCACCACAGTAGGAGCTACTTCTATAGAAGCAGTTCATCACATTAGGTTCATGTACTGTTGTGGCCAAGGCTTTGGCAAAAGCTGGTTTGTTGCTGCTAGCTCCATGCGAGAGATGCTTATTGCCTCTTACGCTTGTGTTATCCACGGTCCATGAAAAGGCAATTGCATAAAAGGTTGCATCACGGGATGAGGGCATTGAATTCAGCTTGGTTTCCCTGCTGTGAAAGGTATGCATTGCTCTCAACTAATTTAAACTTACATTTCTCTTAATTCATATTTGTTATTGTAATCTGCATAGTTCTACATGTATGGCTTTCAGTGCATTGCTATTCCTTGTACATGTATAACTTTTAGTGTACATCGTATGCTTGAGAGGTACATAGGCATATATTTGCTTGTTTATTGATGCTTTTATTTTTGAGCTTGGACTGCGGTTGTATCGGTTGTACATGTCTCTAATGGAGTCTACATCACGCAAATAGATGTACATGCATTTATCTTTAGAGTGCATCTGTAGATGGATTCATAAGTATGTGCATTTTTTACATATATGTGCTTTTTTTTGGGCATAGATCTACATTCCCTAACTTGATACCTGGGTACATCTGGGTACATCTGGGTACATTGATGTACCTCTATGTACATTGAGGGACATGTACATGTACATTTGGCTATAGTTAAATGTAGTTCACATTACATTTGGTACATTTTATGTACATGAAATGTACATGCTTGGCGAGAATGTACCCGGATATTTCTCATTAGTTCTGTTTTCATGTTCTTTTATGTCTATTGAAATTTAGATCATTTGTTTGTTTGCAGATGAGGCTGTTCCTATCCCAGAAGCAGCTTTAATGGCTGATGTTCTTGAGCCATCTGCATCGACTCTCTCTTCTGATTTTTCTTGAGCATAATAAGCGGGCCCGAATCGTAGACCCTCAACCTTCAGCTCGGATCACCAATGACATTTCTGATGCGGTAATAGAACCATACGCAGCGGTGCCTCCTCGAACATGGCAAAGTGAAGTTGAGGAAATTAAGAGGATGGCACTTGAGAAAGCTAAAGCAGTTGCAGGTGCAGACCCTTCAATGGCTGCTGCAACAGAAACTCCTTCATCACCAAGTGCTAAATTAGTAATTGGAGAAGCTAAGAAAGATTAAACTACGTCTCGGCATCATCTGCGAGGTCTCGATTACGGACTGTTATGAGAAAAAAGCTACAAAGGAATCAGATCAGATTTTATCGGGAGATACCAGGGAAGAGGAAGTTGAGTTGGTAGTTGAGTCCACTCCAAAGAGGAGGCAAAAGAATCTTTGGTGATGGCACTCCAAGAGGAAAAAAGCAGGCAAAATCTCCGGCAACAAAAAAAAATGTCCTCAGAAAAGAAAATCTCGGGCAAAAAGTGCCACCACCACCTAGAAAGAGGTATGTCCAAGATGAACTAATTTTTGTTAAACATCTCAGATTTATGATAATTAACCACATTTTTTTTTTGTACATAGGACACGATCACAGGCCGTGAAGGAAAGCTGATCCACGATCCTTACGAGTCGGGGCAGGAAGAGGAAGAGGATGAGGATCTACAAGCAAATATTGATGTGATAACAAATAAGGTGCAGCAGTCCACGAGAAGATCTTTGAAGCGGTGATGAATTTACAAGGTGAGTAATATACAATTGATTACAATAGATATATTCTTTTGCTAATGCTATTGTTTCCTTATGCGAGTTTAGTGAACCGGTGAAAAGGTTGGTTCCATTCACTCCTTATAGGGGATTTGTCCTCCTAAGCTGCACCCTCTATCTTTCAAAGTGATGTTGGCGAGTTCTTTTGGAAATTTGGACTTGACCTCTAAGATGGTAGATGTCTATGGGAGGTAGGCTAGCATTTCAACATATTTATGTTATTTCATTCCCTAAGTCACTCATCTTATGTATTAATATGTATTACGGATTTGTGTGCGGTACCTTTGTAGCGATCTTCCATCGATTGGAAACACAAGTTTTTCTGGTTCGGCCAGGACACCTTCAGAATTTTGTGAATTCCCTCAAGAACAAGGGGCGGATGCGAGAACACTAACATAAAGGAAGGGCTGGATGGCATTTTGATTGCAAGATGCCAATACATATTTGTTCAATTACGCAAGGCCCAAATGTGGCATTGGCAATACTTGTGCTTGCTGGTCGGTGAAAAGCTCTTGTCCATCTATAGCTAGCCCCAAGTATCTGAGATCCTCTCTCTCTGTCAAAGGCTATGTACCCGATGCTAAAGTGGTCCAGAAGTAAGTATGAGTTTCTGTTTTAGTTTTATGATTTGATTATTCTCATATTGCAATTTCTTATGCTTGATTTATTCTCACATTGCAATTTTGCAGGTTTCATAAGCTTGTGATCAATAACATGATGCTCGGATCCAACAGCTTAAACCATGGTAGGAAGAACTTTGATGCTCGTGTTACGTCCTAAAATGCCAGAAACTAGTACCAGCAACCCTTGCATGTACATTGTGGCTTACATGCACAAATTCATAGATGCCGTGGTTGATGCCGCGACCAAGCTCCATTTTTGTAAGTAGAACATGTTATTTTCCTATTAGTTATTTGTTGGTATAGTCCTCTAATACTTGTGCACCATGCAGATGACACCCAGTTGGTTCACTGATGCCTATGCCAAGTCACGGAGGGATCATCTAATGGAGGCATTAATTGTAGAAGGCGAGATGAATATACAAGCAGTTGTTCCTACACAGGGTAGATAGTCCCTTTGACTTGTTTGTGAATTACAGTTTTGTATGAGCCATGCTCCGAGCTTCTTTGTACTCAATAAGTAATGAAAAAATTAATTTATTTGGCTCACTTACACCTGTGCAAATAACAATTGTGTAATTATCAATGTGTTTTCTCAATTGTGTAATCTGAAATGTAATTATAAATTGTGAATAGACTCTCAACTGGAAATCTTTCTTAATCTGCTTGTGGCTTGTGCCTGAGCAATTGTACATAGACCACGGTTGTTATGGGGCTTAGGCGTAGGCTCCAGAGCTCACAGAGCTCCCTAAATTGCAGGCACTGATAGCCATAGCCGAGTGCTAGAGAACTCATTGCTAGAAGCCCGCTGCTAGTCTGAAGGTGAAAAAAACCTCAAGCCATAAATCGATAGAGAGAGAAGAACAAAAGAAACTTGTAGGCATCTGGACCATTAAACCTTTAACTCAAAATCTGGGCCGTCTATTTTAGGGCGTGGTCCATTACATGCTTGCACTAAAGCGTCATAATATAAGATTTGGATTGGGTCATCAAGGGGATCTTTTCGAGCTCTTTTTTGAGTAAAGGATGATAAAAAAAAAGACATTAAAATAATTATGAAGATCGCCACGGCAAAACTTTCCAGCAATTGATTAGTCATTTGGCGAACTGCAAATGGAATTTACAGAATGACAATCCTTACACTTAATATTTGAAACACTAAGATGTAACATCATGTATAAGCACAATATGCTGGATAAGATCACCGTGGCGATCTTCTCGGCAATAAGTAAAGGATGTAATCAATAAAAGACTTAAAAACATTGTCAAGCGAACACATAATTTCTATTCATCATTTGTCATAAAATTGACAAGACATCGCCTGAGCAATAAAATCACTGAGTTTCTGATACAGATTCAGGTATCACACTGAGTTCATTAGCCATACACCGAACATGCTTCTCACAATCTCTATAGCCTGTGAAGTGTCCATCTCTTAATAGCCCGTCACATTGGGTACATCCACTTCCACGGCCTGGGCAACTTCTGCACATTTTCGGCTATGTGAAGCACTTCAGTGTCTCCAAGTAATTCCCGTTCTAGCTCATCTGAGAACTCGTAGGATGAAATATTTTTTATTTTTTACATGAAATAGAGTGCTTCTGTGTTCCAGTTGTCTCCATCTCGTCTTGTTCCTTGTAAATTAAGCTACCCAAATCTTGAAATGTATTTTTACACGCTTATAACAGCCATAGCCCGCTCAAAATATTGATTTATACGGTCTAGCTTTTGGAATGTAGGTTCCAAGGCGTCAATACCTTTCTGGGTGGACTCCAAAAGTCTCTTTATCTCCTGCATCCTTTCCTCATAGCTCTCCTCGTCCAGCTTGTTACAATATCATTCAGGTTGGATAAGTTTGTGCCTTGGGCAATCTTGAGATTGGGCATAGAATTGTCCCCCTGGTCTACATTCTTGTCCTCTGCTTTCTCTTCCTCCGAAATACCAGTTGACTGGTTTGGTATTTTGTCTAGTGTTTCCAAGAAAGATCGCAAGAAATGGTATATTTTGACATCCGTTATGAATGCCACACTTCGCTTTCCTTGCATGAGCATTACATGCGAAGCTGTACCGGCTAAGAAGAAATCCAGGACACAACCATATTTAGGCACCAGCTGATCAATAATGTGATATGCTTATGATGTCTTCAACTGGCATTAAAAGACATGGTCACCATCCATTGCAGCCCAACTGTATCTCGGCTTGCCTGTGAATTACGTCTGATATTTCTTTTTTATTTTTGCATCTTAATCCTCCTTTCCAGTGAGAGGCATTGGCAGCAGGGGAGTGCTCTTCGGAGCATTATTCACCTGGTTGAGACGAAGTTCTAACTCTGGTTGCACTGGCATAACACGTGCCTCACTCCTGTTGATGCACATGTGGCTAATGTAATATTGATATTCTTTCTCTTTTCTCTTGCTCACACATCCGTTCATCATAAGTGCCCAAAGAAATATATGAACCGCGTTGGATTTGATTCTGACTGTACAAACTGTTTGGAAAGTTCACAGAACGCATTAGGATAACCAAAGAATAGACCTTAGCTTTTGTCATGCTTGCTATCCTCGTAAATGGTTCCATGTATTTCTTGAAATCCCATACTTTTGTGAAGCCATAAATATCAATAAACACCAGGGTTATATTCTCCGAAACAGAGGCAGGCATTGGAATGCCATCTTTTGTGATAACATGAAGTATGAACAACATTATTTTTCTCCTTTCTTTTCTTGGTCTCTTCTGATTTCAGTATATCTCTGATGGGTTCTAGAAAACAAATGGATGAGTTACCCAGCACATGATCTTTGTTCCAATTGGCCTTCGCGTATTCTGTGTTCGTGTGGGCAATATCTAATATTCTCTGCTCGGTGGAATCTGGAAAATCCACAAGCAGATCTTCAAAGAATGTATATTCTTTTTTGACCACACTACTGGCATAGAACAAAATTTCTCTCCGCAGTAAACGTTGAAGTTCTGGTATCAAGTGCTCTTTGTTTGCAATCAAACCTGCCGGAATATCCAGGCTGCACTTTCATGAAGGTCTTGCATTCTAGAATTTAGTCAACCAGTTGGGAGAGTTTCGTATTAGACATGCCTCGGAGGTACCTAAGCCATATCTTGCAGAAAAAATCTTTGTTTGCTCTTTCAGGAGGCCCACCATGATCATCACACAACTTCTTACCAACCCATCTTGTAACCACTTCCATCAATTTCTTCCAAACTCTCTCCTTCAAAAAAATGAACAATTTTTCATCCTTCAATTTTTTTACCTTCAGAGTAGTGGTTGCTATCATAACAAAATCCTATAAAGAAGGGGTTATTAAGATCGCCACCGCGATCTTTACGACCTAAAAATCAACTCATACCTTCCATGTCAAGGTCGTTGCAGTGTTGAGCAGGACAATCATATGCCTTATGTTGATGCCATATTTGCTGGAACTTTTCTATGAGTGATTCTTTATATATTGTATTCGCTATCAATTCGTTACATTGAATGCTTAACTCGATGTATTCCTTGCTAGTCAAGTTCCCGTTAAGCACTCTTGTTCTTCTTTTCATATATGCTTTAGCAATTTCTAGTTGTTGCTGCAACCAACCACTTCCACAAAGTAACTGTGCAGCACAAATGCTGTGATTACCAGATATTATAAAGGATTTTTTCCCTTGCAAATCCTTAGGCGTGCTTCAGGTGACCTTCTTTCTGAAAAATAAAATCTATTTAAGTACTCTACAATTAATTGCATTCAAGAGACTCTTCCAAAAGAATTACCTGGTAATGGGGTCAAACGGCACCACGTCAGCAGGTATCAGCACTTCTGTAAGGTAACTGTGGAAGCTCTTAACCAATGTTTGCATATGGTCATTGGAGCGCATTTTGTGCATTAGATTACCCGGAGCTAGTAAACAATCAAATATCGATACTTTCATAAACCAATTCAAACCCATGGGATAAAACCGTTTGAACTGCTTCGTTTGAGAGCAGTTTGCTGAGCCATATTCTTTTCTTCCTCGGGATTGAACCTCAAATCAGAAGTGATGCGGGGTGCATTGGACCATGCGAGGGCATTGGAGGTAGAAGGAGCATTCACAAAAAGAGGAATTTGGGAACTGGAGGGCTAGCCACTGTCATCAGTATTTAGCGCTCGTAGTTTAATCTTAAAAGTGGATAATTTCCTAGCAGGTGCCTTCTCAGAGAGATCAGGGGCTTTGATAGCTAGGGGTTGGATAGGGTTAACGACGGCAGATGGCTCAATCCTAGTAGCGGGTTGTGCATCTGGGGTTCTTGCCATTGACAGTTCTCCAAGTGCAGCTAAGGGTTTCACACTTTTTTTTTGCAGTTGCCCTTAGCAATTGGTGTCCACTCTTGAGGGCATTTTTTCATTTCATTTAGCCTTTAAAGTTATGGTTAGAGGCTTCTTATCGTTTGATAGCCCTTTCCTACGTGTAGAAAACCCTATAAAAATATCCATGTTTCCTTTTATACCTGATAGGGGCAAAGACTCATAGGACAGCAGGATCCATCCAAAGCCCTTTGCGCTTGTAGGAACATTCTTTCCTGTGGCCGCCTTGTTCCCTTCCTAGCAGACATCATCGAGGGGTCATAGTTTATCCACTTCAAAACAAACTCTAGGAACTGGAGTTGCTGGGTGTCCTCAACACTGCATATGAGAGCATCACGAACATTGTTCTTTGTGCCTTCCCACATCGCCAACTACAATGCCTATATGTTCAATGTCATCTGGTTTGTACCGGTCGCCAAAAACTCTTGATTCTTGATACGGGGATTGTGGATGAGCGAGGGACAAATTGCTTTGAATGCATTGAGTAGAGATGAACAATACAATCATGTTTAAAATTGTTTGTTCTCATAATATATGACACAGGAAGACCATTTTATTTATGTGTTTATCCAAAAAGCTAAAGCAATAAACTTTTTCTTTTGCAGCGATTTGCTCGATAAGGTTCGCTCTCGGTTTGTGGCGAGCGAGGAGGGAGCCATCTCTTCGATCCATTTTCGAGCCACAGGGTTGGTTATATCCGGAGCAACATGATGGTCTAATATAACTTGTAGCCATATAGCTAGCCCGAGGTATGCTCTTTTCCCTACTTTCTATTTTTTTTTTCCAGCCAAGTATTGTGTTGCTTATGCTTCATTTTTTTGTCAATTTTTAGAATGGGAACGGGATTTGAATGGTAACATGTCATAATTGTTAATCAACCGCTTCTGGGCAAGCATCATCTCATTATATATTCCAATTCTATCATGCAGGAAGACAAACTTTGATGTTTTTTAGTTTGGAGAGGAGAACATTTGTCTTTCTTTATGCTACTAAGTTTTTGTATTCAAGTTTGCTTTGTCAATGTGAGAAAATGTGACTTGTTTGAAGACAAAGTAACATTCCAAATTTTATTCAGTAATTTTATTCACTACATCTTAGTGGTGCTTAATTGCTGAAATTTGTATTAGAAATGCTAGTACATGTGTTCTTTTTATTGCAAGACTTTCGTGAAAAGCAAGGACATATTTCGGATCAAAGGTCTAAGTTACATTGAAGTTTTAGCAAGTTTTGATTGCATAATTAGAATCAACATGATCAAATTAATGAGGATCATGTTTTAAATTGTTGAAATTTGATTGTGTTTTGGCAAAAACATAACGTATTATTAGGTCCTTGACTAAGGCATTACACATTATTTTAGCATTAGGTAACGGCCAACTTAACTGCTAACTACGGTTTGTAAGTGTAGTTCAAACTCTTAAAAAACACATGAAACTCTCCAACAACTCGTTTGTTTTTCAAACTGGAAAGGGAGATGACACTCAAAACCCATCACATCAACCACCGAAAAGAATCGGTGCGCATGTTTACCTTAAGCATGCAACATAAATCCTAAAAAGTAAATTGAATTAATTCCTACGGCTATTTACTTGGAACTATTTAATGCCACGAAATTGTTTAGAACTTGGGAACTATCAAAAAGAATGCCCAGATGCACGTTCACTTACACAAAAGAAATCTCAAACAGTTTTGCTCAGCAAAGTTACAAACTCATAATGCTCTCAAAATAAACTCAGCCAAGGAATGCTCAGTACCTTTATCTTTGGTCATTCTAGCCTAGACCAACCTATTTGAGCACTATTTTTGTTTTATCACATGCTCTCACAGATCTCTCTGACAGTTTCTAGTCTTACCAAATTATGTTTAACTTTTCTGCATCCCATGCTTAATTTCTTAAGCAGATCTCTTAACAGAAATGAAGGAAAGAAAATGGAGCTGTAATATAATATTAATGATTCGTTGCAGTTCAATCTTTTTCTTAACCAGTTGATTAAACACGTCGACAAGCACAAAGTTAGGTAGAGATATTCCTTCTGCCTCTTCCATGGCCATTGTAACTTCTTTCATAAATTCAGACAACTAAATTCATCTGCAAACTTTTTTACAATCCCGTTCTAGCTGTATAGTGCATGGCTTCATCATCAACAAAGCTAACAAAATTACTTTTATAGTTAAAAACTTCAGCTGCTGTCTAAGAAACCTGCAAGCTTCATCATGATGCTAGCTGCGCTTCTGAAATTTGGGCAGCTATTTTTTCAAGCTCTGACCTTTTATCAGAGAGTGCAGTGCTTAATCTTTAAACATATCTTTTAGAGACCTCCAGCCTGAATAGTTAACCTTTTTTCTAATGCAGGAATACCAACCACGGATTCATGTTAGATGACTTAGCTGTGGATGGCTTTGAAAAGCTTCATTTTTTCTATTCTAACTTCTAAAATGCATCATCAGTGTTCACATCATCTGCAGTAAATTTGTTTTGTAAACCTAATAAATCTATCCACCTTGCTCACAACCACTAGGGTTCTTCGCCCTTCTTATCAACCATTTGAGACATCCTAATACTCTCATATTTAGGAAAATCTACACTAGCAAATCTCATAATATAAAAAACTCTGAACAATCTCATGAAAATTATGTGATTACTCACAATCTATCCTTTAAAAAAAACTGTTTTCATCGAAGCCTTCTTGCTTCTCTTTCCGATTCAAGAAGGGTAAGGATGTCCCCACCGCAAAAGGCAAGCTTACTTCATCAAAAAACAGATCTGAGATAATTTGCACAAAAAGAAAAGGGAACAAAGCAAGAGCAGATGTATATACCTTCCCGAACCGGCCCCTTAACGTTTCTCATAATAAGACGATTCTGGTCATCCAGAAACTTTACACGAACTTGAGTCACCTGACCTCGGGATCCAGTTCTTCCGATTACTTTCATCACTACGGCGAGCTTTACAGGTTGATCCTGTAACAAAAAAGAAGATCTCAACAACGCTGCGCCAATACAGAAAATAATTTAATCTTCATAAACTTGGAGATTGAGAATTGAATACCATGGCGGTACTAGACTTTGGGTTGCAGAGGCCGCAGCAGGATCTTTACAAGAGAAAGCTCTCAAGCAACCCGGAAACCCTACAGAAAACCTAACCTTTCTACGGCTGTGATTGGTTAAATAAGAAAGGGACATTTTATTTTCGTCAAGGAAAGTGGATCAACATTCTTGGATATCATCCAATCGCTGATTGCCATGTGGCAACCACTCTAAGGTAATTTGGGCTTGATGAACGCCACGTTGGGGGAGGAGGGGTTCTCAAGCGCCGTCTTGTTCCTTCTAGAATCTTGTTCCTTCTAGCATGACGTCAAGGAAATTTGGTGTGCGTTTTTGTTTGTAGTTCAATGATGAAGGTGATCATTCTATCCAAGAATGAAAAATGGATGAGCATTCTGGAACGACCCCGGTTGGGCCAGTTACCTCACGGTGAAGCATCGCCATAACTGAATCCGGGAGCTTGAATCGTGCTCAAAATTCGATGGAAAAATACTTGGGACGCTTGAATCATACTCAGAATCTGACAGAAAATCATCGTCTGTAGCCTAAAGCTTGAAACCTTTGCCATAGCCGAAGGTTTGCTTGAAGGAATCAGCAATGGCATGAGCTGAAGCATCGCTGGATCATCTGAGCTCAAAACCTGAAGCATCAAAACCTGGGCTGAGCTCCAAACCTTAAGAATATCGTCGGATCACCTATGCCATAGCCGAATCTTTCCTTGACGCTGTGGAAATGGGAATAGGTTGCGCGTTCTGGGCCTGGCAGGGGCAGCTGGCTACTGCCAGCAGCCGGGAGCGCCTCGTCATTTACCTCTTCATTGGTCTGCTCCTCGGCTATGATAGTTTGATCTACCATCTCAAATTGGAGATTTTGATATGAAATGCTTTCAACTGCAGTCCTTTGCCTTTTATGTGGGTGCTCTCCAACCACCTTGATAGTAATCTCGTCAGTAGAAACCTTAAACCTTACCTCTTGCCTTGATGTGAAGGCCAATCTCTATCTCCAAGAAATACAAATTCTTTTTCATCCTCTAGTAGCCCTCTCGGTTGGGCCAGTTACCTACACGGTGAAGCATCGCCATAGCTGAATCCAGGAGCTTGAATCGTGCTCAAAATCCGACGGAAAAACACTTGGGACGCTTGAATCATACTCAAAATCTGACGGAAAATCATCATCTGTAGCCTAAAGCCTAAAGCCTGAAACCTTCGCCATAGCCGAAAGTTTGCTTGAAGGAATCAGCAATGGCATGAGTTGAAGCATCGCTGGATCATCTGAGCTCAAAACCTGAAGCATCAAAACCTGGGCTGAGCTCTAAACCTTAAGAATATCGCCGGATCACCTGTGCCATAGCGGAATGTTTCCTTGACGCTCTGGAAATGGGAATAGGTCGCGCGTTCTGGGCCTGGCAGGGGCAGCTGGCTCTCCCGGCTGCTGGCGGTAGCAGAGGCTCTATATAATGGGTTTGCATGTCCAAGAGTTTTTCATCATTTCTTGTCTTCTAAGGGCCAGATTCCACATGCGGCAGTGGCCCTTCTCTGTAATATCTCAACTTCCATCTCTCTTTTTTTAGGGCAACAACTCTGCGTTTAAGATCATGTTTTCAAGGAAATCTACGACAAGAGTTGTATGGCAGTTGATTCAAGTTTCAAAAGGCCAGGGGATCATCCCTGTCAGTTAAGCGAGTGTTTTGGAGTTAAAGCGGCAGCGTTTCTGATTTTAGGAGGAGTGTTTTGGTAATTGCTAACTGTTGCAATGGAATCAGAAGATAAGTGTTAGTTAGAACGTGGCACGGTAAAATTGGTTCATGCACAACCAATACCCATCTAATTTCCACAGTCGAATCTGGCCCTAAGAACGGAAACAAAGTCTTCACTAGTAACGATGATGGGCATAAGTTAAGAACGTGTCAATGATGAACCTTCACTCATATCTAATTCAGTGTCATTTTTTGTTTGATAAATATTTGTTTGATGGAATTTGTTTGAAGCGTCCTTGTGCTGACACGTAGCTTCTTTGCTCTGGCTATGGCAGATCCAACTCCGATGCTGGCAGCGGTCTTAGATATGGCTGGTCCAAGACCCTATTTTTGAACCCTGTTCCTCTTTTAGGACACGGCATTTGAGGCATCACGGCTATGAGCACGTCTTGAAGGAGAAGTCATCATGAGCAAGGTAAGCACCCATCGAACAAACTATAAAGGAATGACTATCTTGGCTGTGATGATTTAAAGAGTGTTAGGTCTTCGCCGGCTTTGTTCCGTTGAAATTGTGAGCAGGAAAATCACTACTTTGGCGAATCCTCCTCTTTCTTTGGCTCCTCCTCCATAGTCTGCTTTGGCGGATTAGGTCTAATTCATGATGAAAGAGAGCAGACAACAAAATGCAACAGAAAGGCGAGTGGCTAGGCATGTTAAACCGAAAGCCCATCTGCATTGATTTTTGAAGACACATTTGAGCACTATAAAATGGGTATTTTTAAAGCCGTTTGCATGCAAAATACTTCTTTTCACAAGATCTGCCATGCCTCCGCCCACGCCAGTAACCCCTTCAGTGTCTGCAAGAAACAGCTGCTCCAATTTGTCGCCACAATCAGGGCTTGGGAATTCTAAAGTCAGCCAACAAAATGTTGAAAGGAAATCTCAGATGATTTAGCTTAACTTAATGTATCGACAGATTTGGCATACATAAAAACTAGTTTGTCACATCAGAGCTGGTGTATCTGAGGGCCAATTCCAACAAGTTCTTTGGCATAAGAAGGAGGCCATTAAGAAGGTAAGCACTGCATTACCAGATTTGCTCCCTACATATAATGTATGTCAACCTTTTTGGTTTGTGTTATTTGCCGAGGGGATCGAGAGATCGCATGAGGATTATAAACCCACTCGACATTTGTCTTTGGTACAAAACGACATCATACAAGATTATTTGCTTCATTGTCACAGGAGCTTAACAGATAGAAGTGAGAACATTTTACCAGGTGACATTAGTTTTAATGAAGAACTTGAGAACAATATATGCTAACTACTAGTCAAATTTTCTAGCAATAATCATTCACAATGCAATAATAACTTGAATAGTAGTGCCTTAGCAACAATGAACGAGTTTAACCATTTAACTATTGAGTAAACATTCAAAGGTTACTGTTCATTTCAGATTGACCAGGTTACTGTAGCTGCATTGACCAAATTCCTTCTGCTCCAATTTGAACTTTAATCAATCGAATGCATCTCTAAACATGCCGGAAATGCCTGCAATCCACTATATTCTGAATGATCCCGATATGGGATATATGTACAAGATTTTCTTCGTCGGTTTTGGCTACAGATTCGACCGACACTGATGTGTTTAATTTTGAATGGTTTTTGGCTCCATGTCGGTCGCCTTCACCTCTTCAACATATTTAGTATTAACTATTTACAATTAACCATTGAGCAATGGTTCATATTTACAACCATGGCATAGCCATAATATACTAGGTTAAAATGAAGTTACCTAGGTCTTTTGAATTCTTCCATGATCATGACCATTTGCATGCAGCTCCCAGAATATATGATGAACATATTCATAAATATCAACACTCCTCCTTCATCATATAACCTTATGATCCTCCAGAATACTGTCACGAATTTATTCTTTAGCAAACTTTACCCTTTTTGAAACTGAGTTTGTTGATAAGCTTTCTGCTGAAACATTCATAGCCTGTTTAAACTTGACAAACTTATTTTCAAATAAAGCCTTTGTAAAGATGTCTGCAATCTGTCTTGTAGTATGCATATAACACATTTGTATATAGCCCTTTGCTGCCAAATCTCTTATAAAATGAACATTCAACTCAATATGTTTGGTCCTGTCATGGTCTACAGGATTTTTGACAATGGCCATGCAACTCTGACTGTCAGTGAAGATTTGAGTGGCATTTTCTTGTGTGCATTCTAACTCATCAATTAGCCTTCTCAACCAAGCAATCTCTTTAGCCACTAAGGATGCAGCAACATATTCAGCCTCAGCTGTTGACATAGCCATGGCACTTTGTTTCTTTGTTCTCCAAGCTATTACACCTCCTCCTAACATAATCACATACCCTGATGTGGATTTCCTGCAACTCAAATCTCCTCCCCAGTCAGCATCACTAAATGCCTCTAAGTTTAATGTAGATGAGTTGAATATTAATCCATCATTCATGGTTCCTTTCAAATACCTAAGTATTCTTTTCCCTGCTATCCAGTGCCGCTTACTGGGATTGTGGTTTCTCCTACTGAGAATATTTACTGCGTAGGCAATGTCTGGCCTTGTATTATTGGCTAAGTAAAGTAGGCACCCTACAAGTGCTCGATATGGGTTCTCTTCCATTTCCTTCCTTTCAGCCTCTGGTATTTCTACTTCTGCTGTGAGTTTGTGTCCTGGAACTATAGGAGTTCTGACTGCATTTGCATATTCAAGGTTAAACCTCTTTAACATGTTGTCAGTATGTCTGCATTGAGTAAGCTTTAAAACCTTTTTCTGCCTATCCCTTGTAACTTCTATCCCAAGAAAATGTTTCAATTCTCCAAGGTCTGTCATTCTGAACCTGTTCTTAAGAATCTCCTTGCAATGATTCAAGCATGAAGTACTATTTGTAAACATAATGCAGTCGTCTACATAGAGTGCAATTACACAATATTCTCCTCCATTTCTGAACCTGTATAGATTGCCATCATTCTGCAACTTTTCAAATTTTTGTTCTCTAAGGTACTTGTCAATGCAGTTGTACCATTCCCTGGGTGATTGCTTTAGTCCATAAACAGCTTTATTTAGCTTCCATACTGTGTTCTTTCCTTGTTCAAAACCAGCTGGTTGCTTTAGATAGACATTCTCCTCCAACTTTGCATTTAAGAAGGCAGTCTTTACATCCATGTGATGTACTTCAAGATCTCGAGCATTAGCTATAGATAATAGCATTCTGAGACTTGTCAACTTAACAATTGGAGAGTATGTCTCCTCATAATCCTCTCCCTTTTTCTGGGTACATCCCTGAGCTACTAGTCTGGCCTTGTGTTTCAGACTTCCATCTGCATTGGTTTTAAGCTTAAAAAGCCATTTGCTACCAATTATATGTTTATGAGCTGTGTATTCCACTATGTCATATGTGTGTGTATCTCTAAAGGATGCCATCTCTTCATTCATTGCATTAATCCACATATCCTTATCTGGACTAGTTAACACTTCATCATATGACCTTGGGACACTGGCATCTTCTGTTATGCTTAGAATGTGATCATGCTCAATGTGTATTCCCTGTAATCTTCTACTTTTCCCTGCTTCAGTCCTTCCATATTTGTCTAAATCAATCTGAGTGTCCTCTAACAGTTTATCAGCTTGGTTTTTCTTTTGTTTGACTAAGTTTTGCTCTTGCTGCCCTGCTTGCTTCTCTAGTTCATCTCCTTGTTGAATGTTCTATGCTGGTGTTTCATTTGCATTGTCATCCTCTAGTGAGTCATCATCATCTGAATCCACATTGGTAAAGTCCTTGACCTGTTTGCTCATTAGTTTTCCTGCTTTATCCTGCTTTTCTATTTCTGCTCCCTTTGCTTCATAATTTTTGAATCTGTCTTTGTAGGTGACATTCTCATTGAACATCACGTCCCTGCTAATGATTATTTGCTTGGTAAGTGGATTATAAATCCTGTATCCCTTGGCTTCCTCATCATACCCTACTAAGTAGCCTACTTCAGCCTTGCTGTCCAGTTTCTTTCTTAATTCATGATAAGTCTTGAACCTGTCATAATCAATCTTTTCATGATCATTATGCCATAAATTTTGAGGTACATTACCTTTAATAGCTGTTGTAGGAAGTCTGTTTTGAACAAGGGTGGCAGTCTTCAAAGCCTCCTCCCATAAATAATTAGGAAGTCCACTTTGTTTTATCATAGACCTAACTACATCCATGAGTGTTCTATTCTTCCTTTCAGCCACTCCATTTTGTTGGGGCTAAACCTGCAAGTCATCTGTCTTTTTATTCCATTAGCAATGCAAAACAGCCTAAACTTGGTAGACAAATATTCTCCTCCTCGATCTGACCTAATGCATTTCACTTTATTGCCAGTTTCTCTTTCTACCTCTGCTACATATTGTTTGAAAGCTTGTAATGCTTGGGATTTTCTTGCAAGACAATAAACTTTGCATTTTTGAGAGTAATCATCTATGAAGGTGATAAAATACCGGTTGTTTGATCTGCTCCTTATGTTTAGTGGTCCATAAAGGTCTGTATGTACTAACTCAAGAACATGCTTGGCTCTGTTTGCTGACTTCTTGAAAGGCAGTCTGTTTATTTTACCAAGCATGCATCCTTCACACATAAGTTTGTGTGACTTATCATCTCTACAAGAAATCCATCCCTTTTTTGCCAAATATTTAATGTTGTTGCAATGAGTGTGAGCTAACCTGTTGTGCCATAACTCTGTGTCAGAATTAATAATGCAATTTATGCTATTTTTAATTAGGGAAAATTACCAAAATACCATTAAAGTTTGTCAAATTTACCAAAATGCCACTAAACCCAGTGGTATTTTGGAAAACTTAGCAATAACGTTTTCTTAATGATCTGAATGCAAATGTGCCCTTCAGATGAATTGTAGATTAAGTTGAGATCTTTCCAATAAGCATAAGATCGTCTTGATTGGAGATGAAAATTTCAAGTTATAAGCTCTTGAGTTCTTCAGAATTTGAGAAATGAAAAATCTCATAACTTGAGATTGTAGTCTTAGAATTGAATGATCTTATGCTTGTTGGAAAGATCTCAGCTTAATCTACAATTCATCTGAAGGACACATTTGCATTCAAATCATTAGAAAAATATTATTGCCAATTTTCCCAAAATACCACTGGGTTTAGTGGCATTTTGGTAATTTTGGCAAACTTTCGTGGTATTTTGGTAATTTTCCCTTTTAATTATCCCCTCCATTTGAAAAAGATTTCCAAATCTTTTAGCATAAAACTTCAATATATTATCAAGATAAATGCTACATCCTTTGGAATCAAAATTTATCTCGTATCCCACGTCAACTAGTTGACTAACAGAGATCAAGTTTTTGATCAAGGTAGGCACACACAAGACATTTTCTATGTCAACAACATTTTTATCTAAATCTATCTGCTGCAATAATCCAGATCCTTCAGCAAGTTGCACTTCTCCATTTCCAACTTGAATTTTGCTTTTTTGAGTTGCATCAATGGCTTGAAGTAGATCAGTAGTTTGTACTACTGATCTCTCAGCTCCACTATCAACTACAACAACATCATGCTTTTTATTAGTTTCAGAATTTGCATTTTGTGCTACCAATAATTTATTTACCTCATTCTCATCTTGAGTTTCTTCTTTGTTTGCTTCCTCAGTTTCCTTGGTGATATGAACACCCTGCAGGCCTGTTCCCTTCTTTTCTTCCACCACCTCTTCCTCCCCTAGGAGCTTTTCCCCTTCCTCTCCCTTGACTATAGTCTTTTGGAGTTGAGCATTTGGCTGCCACATGCCCCTTGCCTCCACAATTATAACAGTTAAATTCCTTTTTTAATTTGGGACATTGGCTTTTAAAATGACCATTCTCATGGCAATAATAGCATGTAACTTTTGCTTCTTTGTACCCGGTGAAAGTATTTCAGTGATATCTTCTCCTTCTTTTAATTTCTTTTGCTCAAATTCTGTTCTCAACACCCTTTCAGCCTCTTCTCGGGTTTTACACATATTTCTTATGAATAATCCTAGTTGTTCATTTTCAATGGCTCTAGAAATTTGTAAAACTTGGCTTCTCTCTGATACATTATTTGGCATTTGGCGACAAATCAGCAATAATGTTATCAAACTGATTGAAATATTCTGAAACATCCCCTTCTTTGTATCACATCCTTGCAAGTTTGATAGCTAATGTATAAGTTATTACATGGACTATTGTTGATACAAAGATTTTTCATCCGATGTTTCAGAATATTTCAATCAGTTTGATAACATTATTGCTGATTTGTCGGCGGCCGTGATCAATGTATCAGAGAGAAGCCAAGTTTTACAAATTTCTAGAGCCATTGAAAATGAACAACTAGGATTATTCATAAGAAATATGTGTAAAACCCGAGAAGAGGCTGAAAGGGTGTTGAGAACAGAATTTGAGCAAAAGAAATTAAAAGAAGGAGAAGATACTGCTGAAATACTTCTCACTGGTACAAAGAAGCAGGTTACATGCTATTATTGCCATGAGAATGGTCATTTTAAAAGCCAATGTCCCAAATTAAAAAAGGAATTTAACTGTTATAATTGTGGAGGCAAGGGGCATGTGGCAGCCAAATGCTCAACTCCAAAAGACTATAGTCAAGGGAGAGGAAGGGGAAAAGCTCCTAGGGGAGGAAGAGGTGGTGGAAGAAAAGAAGGGAACATGCCTGCAGGTGTTCATATCACCAAGGAAACTGAGGAAGCAAACAAAGAAGAAACTCAAGATGAGAATGAGGTAAATAAATTATTGGTAGCACAAAATGCAAATTCTGAAACTAATAAAAAGCATGATGTTGTTGTAGTTGATAGTGGAGCTGAGAGATCAGTAGTACAAACTACTGATCTACTTCAAGCCATTGATGCAACTCAAAAAAGCAAAATTCAAGTTGGAAATGGAGAAGTGCAACTTGCTGAAGGATCTGGATTATTGCAGCAGATAGATTTAGATAAAAATGTTGTTGACATAGAAAATGTCTTGTGTGTGCCTACCTTGATCAAAAACTTGATCTCTGTTAGTCAACTAGTTGACGTGGGATACGAGATAAATTTTGATTCCAAAGGATGTAGCATTTATCTTGATAATATATTGAAGTTTTATGCTAAAAGATTTGGAAATCTTTTTCAAATGGAGGGGATAATTAAAAGGGAAAATTACCAAAATACCACGAAAGTTTGCCAAAATTACCAAAATGCCACTAAACCCAGTGGTATTTTGGGAAAATTGGCAATAGGGTATAAGCACGCTAGGGTGATAAAAAAAAGGGCCATTCGAATACATTACATATAATGTTATGTATTTTAATTATAGCAAGTTTTTGATTGCCATCATTAAAGAAAATGTCATTATTCGAGTGTACCAAAATTTCCCTCCATTTTGTTCCCCCTGTTTCTTGGCTAACCGAGTGGAGCAAGAATTGGTTTGTTTTCCGAAAATTGGCACTGCTAAGAACGTTTGAACCGGCTCGGAACACTGCATATCCGTGTGATCTGCCCTGTAAGTTTTGTTTTCTTTATTTTGTAGTTTTAATTTTCTGTGATTTCAGTCCGAAAATGAATTCAAGAAGTAATAGAACTGGTTCTATGGATTAAAAATCGAAAAGCGGTATTTTTCAAGCTAAATCGATGTAGGTTTAACATGAATATAAACAATGCGTTTGGTTTACGGT
Organism: Isoetes taiwanensis; assembly: GCA_021234155.1. NCBI lineage: Eukaryota > Viridiplantae > Streptophyta > Lycopodiopsida > Isoetales > Isoetaceae > Isoetes > Isoetes taiwanensis. The sequence goes on along the minus strand of JAJEKV010000084.1, from coordinate 4,703,384 downwards.
CTGATCTTCAAATATTTCGGGCAAATTTATCTTATGAAATCAAATTTGTTGCTTTGTTCATTTTGCAGGTACTATAAACATGGCAAAGACCCCAAAGAAGACACCAATCAAGGGTTCAAGAAAGTCTCCAAGGACCGGAAAGCCTCCAGCAAATAGAAAGCTTCAAGTTCGCATGCCAAAAGGGAAATTTTACCTCCTGATGATACCAGGTTTTCTGTAAGACGGCTCAGACAACTGAATTTTTGTGATGTTTACGAGCAGTATGATGCTATGGTAAGAGAGATATGGGGTGATGAAGCACCAAGCAGGTATGGCTATAAGGATGACAGAATTGATATGAAGTGGACAGAAGAATTCTGCAAATGGTATGAGTTTGCTTTTGGAAGAAAAGATGTTATGAATCACTATGTCCCTCTGTACTTCGCAAGGGCATTTGCATTGCATCTGAAAGGTGCAGAAGTGGACTGGGAAGATGTCAAAGCATGGGCCAGATCGAAGCAAAAGGATTCGGATCTATCTAGTGAGGTGGTGACAGTGAAATCTAGCAATGCAAATAGAACTTCAGCTAAGAGTTACACAAAGGAGCAATTAGAAGTTTTCAGTAACTTCTTAGACAGCAGATCTATTGTGAAAACATCTTTAAGCAAGAAATTAACTGAGTTAAAGGAAAGAAGGCAAGAGATCCTTGATACATTGAAGCACAAGGAAGGGGAGAGAGCAGTTTATATCAGGTTGGTCCAGGAAGCAGAGAGGAATGTTGAAGCAAAAATGGCAGCATTGGAGGATCAACAATCAAAACTGGACCAAACATCTGAAAGTGCCATAAGATTTCAGCACCTAAAATGGAAAGTTGAGGATGCTATCGAGCAAAAGGAATCAAGAATGCAGGATCACGCTGAGCTCCAGAAACATATTGACATGAATCTTACCGAATTGAAACATGTAGATGCAAAGATTGAAGCTACATCTGTTGATATGAGCTCAGCTGAGGCAGGAGACAAAAAAATTATGGAACTCAGGGAATTTTTAGAACATTCCTCGATCCTTACTTTTGACCCCCTCCTCTCCGGTCTACAATTCTTGCGGATCAGTTATTGTTCACCTTTTTCTTCATGTACATATTGTGAGCAATCTTTTGGTGTGAATCCAGTGGTTCTGGCACCCTGCAGACACCCTTATTGTCTGCTGTGTATATCCTATCTTGCTAGCACAAAGATTTCATGTGTTGATCCTGACTGCTCATGGAATAGCAATTTGCCTGTAGCACTTGGACTACTTGCAACAAAAGGTTAGTAGATGTACATTTAATTTACAATTTCTTTTCTTATTTTAATAGTTAGATTCTTTTTTGCATGAAGGATTTAGGCTTGCATTTACATTGAGTATGGGTGGTTTTTTAATTCACATACTCAAAAAAGCATGTGGGCGACACATGTGCTGCACAGGTGCTGACTGCCCTTCATTGCCCTTCAAACTGCCCTTCATTGCCCTTCCATAGCCCTTCATTGCCCTTCAAAAAATCATGAGTGTTTTCTATTATATAAAGGATATAATTAGCATATTAGTGATGCAAATGATGATGACATAAATTATTTGGTGAAGGTGCTTGTATGTGCTGTGATGGTCAAAAAACTGGGTAGGTCAATAAAAAAGTTACCCGTATTTAGATACATAGTTTTTGTAGTTGGATAATGTGGGTTCAGTCATGTATAATCTGCCAAATAGACTACTTATTTTTAAAGATGAGAGTTTTTAATTTCATGTGCTCATCAGCTCAGTAATGTAGGTAGCTAATTACTTGTTATTGAGAACTGTATAGTGTAGCAATTGACAGATACATTGCTATTGTTGCTGTCAAAATTACATTTTGAGTTATTATTGAATACTTCATGACTCATCAGTGGGCAGAGTACAATATCAGCTAGCTTTGTTACATTGATTGTACTTCAGAACAATGCATTTAAGAGTACATTCAGTACATTTCAACAGTACATTGGGTACATTTACATGATAAATCAGAGTACATTATCAGATGGATACATTGGAGTACATTGTCGGTTAATTTTTTCATTGATTTGTACTTGTAGAGTACATTGAGAATACATTTCTTAGCTGATGATCGATATACTCAATGTTTGGTGATGCACGGTGATTTTGGTAGCATAAGGAAACCGAGAAAAGGGTATGATATTGTAGTCTTGTTAATCATGCATATTCCTTTTCTTATCTCAAGTCTTTTCTACTCTTTATTGTAGATGATGACAGCAGAAGCCAACAACACTTTCTTCCAAGGTGTTGGATTTTGTGAAGGTCGGGAGGATTTGGGAAATACTTCTACATGGGCATCACACGTAAACCTTATAAAGTCTTTTGAGGAAGAGCTTGAGGTACCCGGTGAAGTCCTCGGATACATGTAAGTAAATATCACATTTGATTGATTTACAATCCCTGGAATTTAATTTTCATGTCATATGAGCTTCATATGTCACTTGGAATTCCATATAGCCACGAGCATACCGATTCGAACATTTGTGGATTATGCGTGAGAGGTTGAAAAGTTAAAGCGAAGGCGAGTAGTTATCTGCGGGTATGTTGCATCTTCTTTTTGCTTGTGTGTCTTGCAATTATTAAACACCATTTTTTGTAGGTTCTTCAAGTTTTTCTTCACGATTATAAAGTTCGAGTCGAGGTCTTTCTTCACAATACAAATTTCGGAGAAACCAATTTGGAAACCTATTAAGCCAATGCCATCATTTCAGCAGGAAATTCAAATCTTTGTTATTGATGATTCAACAGGTATACCATTAACTTAAAATTAGGATTCACAATACTGATTAACTTTGGTGACTAATTTATGCAGAAGTGTTGGAAATTGGTGAATCTTCTGCAGCCTTTGTTCAGGCAACCATTGAAAAGATAGAGGATAGTAGCCATATTAAGGGAGAGGAAGAGATGGTGGAGGTACAAGAGATCCAAAAGGATGATGTGGCAGTGGAGGAAACCAGGGTTGAGGAAACAAAGGTTGAGGAAACAAAGGTTGAGGCCACTAAGGTTGATGACATAGAGGAGACCAAGGTTGCGGAGACCAAGGTTGTTAAACAGGAGAAGCAGACAAGAAAAAGGAAGGAGTGCATGCAAAATACAACTTCAACCAAAAGGTGAATATTTATTATGTTAATTGAAGCTTTTAAAGTGTAATATCTGAACAATTTTATGATGACTTCTGCAGGACTAGAAGCCAAACATCATCTGAAAGTGCTCGATCTGGAGATGATAGCACAGGAGAGTAAGTAAGATTTTGTTGTAGTTGCAATTCATTTGTCTCTCAATAATGCAAAGTCCGCTTTTACTGAGAGACACGGAGAGCTTGTTGAAAATAGTTCCATGCTACCCTTTCCAGCAAAAGCCTCTAATCAAGGTGACTAAATATTGTGTGGAAGGTCTTTGCAGAGACAGGCACATGTCCAACAGGCATATAGATATATTTGGAAGGTAACTTGATCAGATTCTTTTTTTGCATTATGGTTAACTACTGAACATCTAACCTCACTTTCTTTGTGAATAGGTATCTGATTAGCATTATGCCTGACAAATGGCGTGATGCATTTTTTTTCTTCCCTTCAGAGAATTTCTTAGCCTCTGTAAGCGACCTTTAACAAAGCGTCATCGATGCAACTTTGATGGTACGATGCGGATTGGTTTGTAGTTCAAAAAGGGCTTCAGGGAATCATATTGAGCAAATGCCAGTATATTATGATTCCAATCCAGATTGAGGATCCTATGCACCATGCATTAGTCATCATTGTTTTAGATAAGGCCAAGAACTGTAGCAGCACCCCTTTGTCTTCTCCAGCTATCCTTATTACGAACTTCGCTAAAGAATGTGCGGTCGACACGAGGATGGTTATGATGTAAGTGCACTCACTATTAATTCAGTGTAATGCTTCATAATTCTGATGTTATTTTCTATTGCAGGCTTCATAAAGATATCATTACAACATTGACTAATTCCAGTTCTCGTAAGATTGATATTTATGTAAAGAATTCAGTGCAGAAAGAAATTAGACCTGAGGTTCCACAACAAGGTGACCTGGCCTCTTGTGGTCTTTATGTCATGGCTTATATGCAAGCCTTTGTGGATGCCCAGGTGCAAGCTAAGAGCATGGTGAGATAACATATACACAATTGCTTTTTATATAATATTTAATTCTGAAAACTATTTGTTTTCATTCTTTCAGTTCTCTTAATATTGGTTTGATGCGGAGTATGCACAGTCCAGGAGACATGTGCTCATTAAGGCTATGATTAATTATAAGAGCCATCTCATCGAAACAGGCACTACTAGCACCTCGCAAGAGAAGCATGGTAGTGCTTAACTTCTTTCATAACTCTTTATCAAATGAGGCCAATTGGCTTTTTTCTTATTGGAAACAACACTAAGCCATTTGGCTTTATGTAATCTTGATAATGTAATCAATGAATGGTTGCAATCCTAGTGCTACTGTATGTTAATTATATTTTGCTTCCTTACAGGACTCCTAATATTTGAGATCCAAGGTGTTACGGGTTACTTTTATAGAACTCGAAATGAATATTTCCTCTTACAAGCCCATAATTCTGAGAACATGGAGTTTTCTCTCTGCGGACCAACAATGAAAGCAATGCTTCAATATGCCTCCTTTCATTGGGATTTGGCCATATGGTCAACTCTTACCTTAGATATCATAACATCAATTTTGGACAAGCTCTATGAAGATGGCATCCCAAAATTTAAACATGTTTATGGAAAAGAGAGATGTTGGGGACTTCCTTACACAAATTCAGTTGGTGTAACCCCTCAAGTAGTACCTATGGATAGTATTGTCATTGAATATCCTAAATACAATGGTCGACTCTGTGGTGTGTTTGAGTCTAAGCACAAAGCTCTTTTCAACAAAGAAAGTTATGTTTGTGTGCCACTATGGACACCTTTGATAGAACGCGACAACCATCTGTCCTTCTTATTTGATTGGTTGGTAGGGTTGAAATATGCACCAGATTTTACCAATTACATAAAGGAGCATAAGTTGGATGAATCTTGGGACATATATGGTGACATTATCATCAAGACTATAGTGGATGAATACGGCGAAGATATGAACAGAATAAAGGCCCTATGTACAATGCCTTTGATAAACTGAATACATTTCTTTGTAACTTTTCTTGATGTTGATTTGCTTTCATAACTCTTTTGAGTACTTGTTAAATTATATCTATTATTAATATTTAAGGTTGAGGAAGTTTTAGATTTAAAATGCTAATAATTTTTAACTTTTGTTATTGGATTAGAAGTTGAGGAAAATGAAATTGAAGAGGAATTTATACATGGAGGCGAGGAGGTTGAACAGAACAAAAGGAACTTGTACATGTACATGGGGCGAGAGGTTGAACGGATGAACCACCTTCTACTTTAGAGACTGAAGCGAGAATATGTTCGGATGTACCATTCTCTTGTGGCTTAATGTATGAAGCAAGATTCCTTACCGACTGCACTGGATTATGGGAACAGTCGAGCGGTTGAAGGCGAAGCACCGAGGGGATGAGATGCTAACAATACTTTGGGCAATTCACAAGATCTATGATCGATCCTTGGGAAGGAATGGGTTGCCAATCTTGACGAGTCAAGCTGCTTATTTGCGAGGGCTGGAGTGGGCTTCCAATTGCAAGAGAAGTAGCGTTGGCCTCTGCCACAACTAGTCCTAACATTATATGGGCTCAGGAAATCTTAGGAGAATGGATGCAATACCTATGAGATTTCAGCCACCACGAGGATGTAATAGTTAGGCATAAAAAAGTTGATATATTACGTAAAGTTATCAATAACAAGAAACATGTTTTGAAATAAGTTGATGTACTCAATTACAATGTAATATAAATCATGTTACTCCTGCACTTTTCTCTTTTCAGATTTCTCTCCAACATATAATCTGTCCAACATATAATCTGTTCAAGCTATTCCAGATCATGTAGCATTTCAGGCAGACTTCCCAGTAGCATCTCATGCACATCAGTAGACAATGCATAAGCTGCAGAAGCACCCTTCACCTTATGATTTACTTTTGGCATTGCAAACTTTGCTCCAATAACAGACTCTGCAGGTACAATTGTCATCCAATAACTTATACTTGTGGTGACAACCGGGCAATTTTTTGATAGTAATCTGCAGCGGATATGATTTGTTTCAATTGTATGGTGATAATTTTTGTAATCGTCAATAACATTTTCCTGCAAAACAAATTTTGTTTTCTTGCAAAGAAGGATATAGTATGGCACATTTTCTTCATTTCCTGGTGCAGCAAAAGAAGCAAACATATCACCTACCTGTACTAGATCTTCTAGCTCTTCATTTTCATTTGCAAAAGCAGCAGTTTCCTCATTCTCTACTTCACAATGAGTACTTACTCGGGGTACTAGCTTCTTTAATTGCCACTTCCCACAGAATGAAATGGACTCACAAGCATCCCATTCAAAGTTAATGCAAGCATTGCAGAAGCAAGATAATGGTCTCACCATTACTAAGGTGGGGTCAGTTGGACTTATAGAAGCTATAGCATGCAATTTCTGAATACTAGGAAGAGGTTGCACATCCAATGCATTGGTTCTATCAATATCTGACTCCTTCACTTCCCAGTATACCTTGTTAACATTAGATTGCTTGCTCCTCAAGACAACACAAGCATCATGTGCACCTCTAATCTCTGTTCCATGTTCTAAGAATCGCTGTTGGCTGCAAGTACAGCTTGGCCTTGGCGAGACTCTCCATCATGTTCACCTTTTCCATGCCCAGAACCAAAGTAGTTCCATTGTAAACGAATGACATATTCAACATAGTACCTGGTAATGAAATATGAATTTCTTCTGGACTTGTATTGTGCAGCACAACCATCAGACCACACAATATGATACTGTACATGAGATCCACCATTCTCTTTCAGCCATTTTAGATGAAGCTTAAATGCATGTTGTACAAAATGTGTATCATGATTTACGTCATCGAGAAATATACAAGTGAACAGTCTTCTTCAAGATGCCATTTACCTTTAGCATGGTAATCGTACCATTATAGTAACAGTACGCATTCCAATGTTACATTTGAACCTCTTTGAAAGGCTTCAATGTATAATTTTTCTGCAAAGTCAACCAGCGATATCCTTTGAATCATCTCTCGGGTTTTGAACACATCTTACGAATTCCTTGCTTTGCCAGTGAGCTGCAAAGTTGTGATGGATAAATGTCTTCATGTGACCAAACATGGCATCCAGCATTACAGGTGCATTTGTTGTCTTCTCCACCAATCTGAGCCTTCTTGAGACTCCTTTTTTAGACTTCTCATCCACATAAGAGTATATTTGCCAATTGACTTTACTTTCAATGTCATTTTCTGTTTCTTTTGGACACAAGCTAATGTTCTGCTTACCACAGTTCTTGCAATCACTTGTAATACAATTTAATTTGTGCCACTCATCACTATCCTGTTTTGGACAAACCATACTCCTCCATAGAGTGCTGACATTACAGTATGTATGCTTGTGAGCCTAACAAATTCCATCATTTTTGTTAGCAGCACAAACTTCACAATTGCAGCTACAATTGATGTGAAGCTTAGCCCTCATAGAATTAAATGCCTTCCTGAAGTTCTCTCTTGCTCATGCTTGACACAACAACATGTGTTTCTTTCCTTTAGCTTCCTTACACAATCAAGTTTGAGGTATTCGAACAATCTGATGCCAATGTCTACCTCTGGGTGTTGCTCCACAAAGTTCTGGTACAGCTCAGCCTGTGCATTCAAATCATCATAGTTAATAAAAGATTTTGTATGTGCAATTGAGTACATGCGGAGTCAAAATGTACTAACATGTACTCATAATGTACTAATATATACTCAGATGTACTCATATGCACTCATATGTACTCATATGTACTCAGAATGTACTTACAATATACATAAGGACAACAGAATATACATTACACATGTACATTAAATACGTGTGTAAGGATAAAGTAGCAGTGTGGGTACATTACTGTACCCTAGAGCATATTAATGTTCTAGAGTAGATTCTTGAAGTCCATTGGCACTATCTGAAAGTCTGAGTACAAGATATGTACTCTATAGACATGTATAACATACAATATTATGCAAATATCTAATCTGTACATTGCTTAAGAATTTTGGAGTCACTGCATAAATAAGAAAGGAAGATTTAGTGTAATATACATGGTCAATAAATGTAAGCAAACCAACAAAGGTGATTGCATATGTAAAAGTAAGTAAAAGTGAATACATAAATAATAGATCAGTCATTAGAAAGCATTCATACATCAAAACAAAGAAGATACTATAAATTCCAATAAAAATGAACATATACATGAGGGATCAGAAGCATTTCACACAGTAAAGAATGAAATACCTGTGGTATATCAAGAAACTGGATTGCCTGATGCCTTTTCTTTCTTACATCCCTGTATTTAGGTGAAACCTTGGTGTTGTTTAACCAAAATTGGATGACTAATTGCTTTGTGTCTTCGTCCAAACAATCAGATCTTCTCTTTCTGCCTGCTAATGCCCATATACTTGGACCTGCAATTTTCATTCTCTTTCTTCTGCCTGCAGCGTATGACAAATTTCGAGGATGGCAGTTCAACATTTTTGAAGCAACTCCTTTTTGCTTCAATTCCCCATTTTTCCCAACAATCATGGATAAAACAGAGTGCTTGGCTGCCAACTTGTCACTGCTATTAGAAGAATTAACCTCTTCTAATCCATCTTTGAGATTTTGTAACAATGAATGTTTCACCACCGCTTCTGAAGGTAGCCCAATCACAGGTTTAAACAACCCCAAGAGCCTGTTATCTTGCAAGATCCTGGAAACCAATACCTCTCTTTCACCAGGAGATAGAGAACTGGCTTCATTTCTAAAGCATTCAACAACCTTTTCTGCTCTTTTCCTGATTTTTTTGGTGAAGTACCTGAAATATGATATGCCATTCTCACTGTTGACAGTATCACTCTCTATCACTTCATTCAGCATGTCATTTAGAGTATCTTGTTCAACCATTTTCTGCTTCCCTTTGTCGATTTCGGTATCACCGTCCTCATTTTGGACATCAGCCTGAGTAATTCTGTTCATACTTTGATTTTCTTGTGCCATGCCACTACTACTACTATGAAAACTGATATGCATGCAAAGATCCGGCAAGAATTTGAAATTCTTTTCTTTGTTTTAGATTCTTAGACCGTAAATTGGAGGGAATTTGCTTGTTTCGGATGGATTGGAGGGAATTTGCTTGGATCGGAGGGAATCCAGTGATTGTGCCCAAAATTTCGCAACAACCGTCGGCCACTTCATGTCATGATGACAAACAATCAAATATATTCCTTTTTTAAATATATAACGACAAGCACGTGGCCTCCTACATAAAAAACGGGTTTCTAGTGCAAAATAGTACATGAATTTAGAACTAATGTATGACACCCTAGCATGCTTTTACCCAATAATATTTTTCTAATGATTTGAATGCAAATGTGTCCTTCAGATGAATTGTAGATTAAGCTGAGATCTTTCCAACAAGCATAAGATCATTCAATTCTAAGACTACAATCTCAAGTTATGAGATTTTTCATTTCTTAAATTCTGAAGAACTCAAGAGCTTATAACTTGAAATTTTCATCTCCAATCAAGACGATCTTATGCTTATTGGAAAGATCTCAACTTAATCTACAATTCATCTGAAGGGCACATTTGCATTCAGATCATTAAGAAAACGTTATTGCTAAGTTTTCCAAAATACCACTGGGTTTAGTGGCATTTTGGTAAATTTGACAAACTTTAATGGTATTTTGGTAATTTTCCCTAATTAAAAATAGCATAAATTGTATTATTAATTCTGACACAGAGTTATGGCACAACAGGTTAGCTCACACTCATTGCAACAACATTAAATATTTGGCAAAAAAATTTCTTGTAGAGATGATAAGTCACACAAACTTATGTGTGAAGGATGCATGCTTGGTAAAATAAGCATTTGCCTTTCAAGAAGTCACAAAGCAGAGCCAAGCATGTTCTTGAGTTAGTACATCTGAGACCTTTGTGGACCACTAAACATAAGGAGCAGATCAAACAACCGGTATTTTATCACCTTCATAGATGATTACTCTAAAAAATGCAAAGTTTATTGTCTTGCAAGAAAATCCCAAGCATTACAAGCTTTCAAACAATATGTAGCAGAGGTAGAAAAAGCGGCAATAAAGTGAAATGCATTAGGTCAGATCGAGGAGGAGAATATTTGTCTACCAAGTTTAGGCTGTTTTGCATTGCTAATGGAATAAAAAGACAGATGACTTGCAGGTTTAGCCCCAACAAAATGGAGTGGCTGAAAGGAAGAATAGAACACTCATGGATGTAGTTAGGTCTATGATAAAACAAAGTGGACTTCCTAATTATTTATGGGAGGAGGCTTTGAAGACTGCCACCCTTGTTCAAAACAGACTTCCTACAACAGCTATTAAAGGTAATGTACCTCAAAATTTATGGCATAATGATCATGAAAAGATTGATTATGACAGGTTCAAGACTTATGGATGTCTAACTTATACTCATATTCCTCATGAATTAAGAAAGAAACTGGACAGCAAGGCTGAAGTAGGCTACTTAGTAGGGTATGATGAGGAAGCCAAGGGATACAGGATTTATAATCCACTTACCAAGCAAATAATCATTAGCAGGGACGTGGTGTTCAATGAGAATGTCACCTACAAAGACAGATTCAAAAATTATGAAGCAAAGGGAGCAGAAATAGACAAGCAGGATAAAGTAGGAAAACTAATGAGCAAACAGGTCAAGGACTTTACCAATGTGGATTCAGATGATGATGACTCACTAGAGGATGACAATGCAAATGAAACACCAGCAGAGAACATTCAACAAGGAGATGAACTAGAGAAGCAAGCAGGGCAGCAAGAGCAAAACTTAGTCAAACAAAAGAAAAACCAAGCTGATAAACTGTTAGAGGACACTCAGATTGATTTAGACAAATATGGAAGGATTGAAGCAGGGAAAAGTAGAAGATTACAGGGAATACACATTGAGCATGATCACATTCTAAGCATAACAGAAGATGCCAGTGTCCCAAGGTCATATGATGAAGTGTTAACTAGTCCAGATAAGGATATGTGGATTAATGCAATGAATGAAGAGATGGCATCCTTTAGAGATACACACACATATGACATAGTGGAATACACAACTCATAAACATATAATTGGTAGCAAATGGCTTTTCAAGCTTAAAACCAATGCAGATGGAAGTCTGAAACACAAGGCCAGACTAGTAGCTCAGGGATGTACCCAGAAAAAGGGAGAGGATTATGAGGAGACCTACTCTCCAATTGTTAAGTTGACAAGTCTCAGAATGCTATTATCTATAGCTAATGCTCGAGATCTTGAAGTACATCACATGGATGTAAAGACTGCCTTCTTAAATGCAAAGTTGGAGGAGAATGTCTATCTAAAGCAACCAGCTGGTTTTGAACAAGGAAAGAACACAGTATGGAAGCTAAATAAAGCTGTTTATGGACTAAAGCAATCACCCAGGGAATGGTACAACTGCATTGACAAGTATCTTAGAGAACAAAAATTTGAAAAGTTCTTGAGAATGATGGCAATCTATCTGAGGTTCAGAAATGGAGGAGAATATTGTGTAATTGCACTCTATGTAGGCGGACTGCATTATGTTTACAAATAGTACTTCATGCTTGAATCATTGCAAGGAGATTCTTAAGAACGAGTTGAGAATAGCCGGACCTTGGAGAATTGAAACATTTTCTTGGGATAGAAGTTACAAGGGATAGGCAGAAAAAGGTTTTAAAGCTTACTCAATGCAGACATATTGACAACATGTTAAAGAGGTTTAACCTTGAATATGCAAATGCAGTCAGAACTCCTATAGTTCAAGGCCACAAACTCACGGTGAAGTAGAAATACCAGAGGCTGAAAGGAAGGAAATGGAAGAGAACCCATATCGAGCACTTGTAGGGTGCCTACTTTACTTAGCCAATAATACAAGGCCGGACATTGCCTCTGCAGTGATAAATATTCTCGATGGGAGAAACCACAATCGATGGCGGCCTTTGGATAGCGAGGGGAAAAGAATACTTAGGTATTTGAAAGGAACCATGAATGATGGATTAATATTCAACTCATCTACATTAAACTTAGAGGCATTTAGTGATGCTGACTGGGGAGGAGATTTGAGTTGCAGGAAATCCACATCAGGGTATGTGATTATGTTAGGAGGAGATGTAATAGCTTGGAGAACAAAGAAACAAAGTGCCATAGCTATGTCAACAGCTGAGGCTGAATATGTTGCTGCATCCTTAGTGGCTAAAGAGATTGCTTGGTTGAGAAGGCTAATTGATGAGTTAGAATGCACACAAGAAAATGCCACTCAAATCTTCACTGACAGTCAGAGTTGCATGGCCATTGTCAAAAATCCTGTAGACCATGACAGGACCAAACATATTGAGTTGAATGTTCATTTTATAAGAGATTTGGCAGCAAAGGGCTATATACAAATGTGTTATATGCATACTACAAGACAGATTGCAGACATCTTTACAAAGGCTTTAGTTAAAAATAAGTTTGTCAAGTTTAAACAGGCTATGAATGTTTCAGCAGAAAGCTTATCAACAAACTCAGTTTCAAAAAGGGTAAAGTTTGCTAAAGAATAAATTCGTGACAGTATTCTGGAGGATCATAAGGATATATGATGAAGGAGGAGTGTTGATATTTATGAATATGTTCATCATATATTCTGGGAGCTGCATGCAAATGGTCATGATCATGGAAGAATTCAAAAGACCTAGGTAACTTCATTTTAACCTAGTATATTATGGTTATGCCATGGTTGTAAATATGAACCATTGTTCAATGGTTAATTGTAAATAGTTAATACTAAATATGTTGAAGAGGTGAAGGCGACCGACATGGAGCCAAAAACCATTCAAAATTAAACACATCAGTGTCGGTCGAATCTGTAGCCAAACCGACGAAGAAAATCTTGTACATATATCCCATATCGGGATCATTCAGAATATAGTGGATTGCAGGCATTTTCGGCATGTTTAGAGATGCATTCGATTGATTAAAGTTCAAATTGGAGCAGAAGGAATTTGGTCAATGCAGCTACAGTAACCTGGTCAATCTGAAATGAACAGTAACCTTTGAATGTTTACTCAATAGTTAAATGGTTAAACTCGTTCATTGTTGCTAAGGCACTACTATTCAAGTTATTATTGCATTGTGAATGATTATTGCTAGAAAATTTGACTAGTAGTTAGCATATATTGTTCTCAAGTTCTTCATTAAAACTAATGTCACCTGGTAAAATGTTCTCACTTCTATCTTTAAGCTCCTGTGACAATGAAGCAAATAATCTTGTATGATGTCGTTTTGTACCAGCACAAATGTCAGAGTGGGTTTATAATCCTCATGCAGATCTCTGCATCCCTGGCAGTAACACAAACCAAAAAGGTTGACATACATTATATGTAGGGAGCAAATCTGGTAATGCAGTGCTTACCTTCTTAATGGCCTCCTTCTTATGCCAAAGAACTTGTTGGAATTGGCCCTCAGATACACCAGCTCTGATGCGACAAACTAGTTTTTATGTATGCCAAATCTGTCGATATATTAAGTTAAGCTAAATCATCTGAGATTTCCTTTCAACATTTTGTTGGCTGACTTTAGAATTCCCAAGCCCTGATTGTGGCGACAAATTGGAGCAGCTGTTTCTTGCAGACACTGAAGGGGTTACTGGCGTGGGCGGAGGCATGGCAGATCTTGTGAAAAGAAGTATTTTGCATGCAAACGGCTTTAAAAATACCCATTTTATAGTGCTCAAATGTGTCTTCAAAAATCAATGCGAGATGGGCTTTCGGTTTAACATGCCTAGCCCTTTCGCCTTTACATTTGCATTTTGTTATGCGCTCTCTTTCATCATGAATTAGACCTAATCCGCCAAAGCAGACTATGGAGGAGGAGCCAAAGAAAGAGGAGGATTCGCCAAAGTAGTGATTTTCCTGCTCACAGCCGGCGAAGACCTAACACTCTTTAAATCATCACAGCCAAGATAGTCATTCTTTTATAGTTTGTTCGATGGGTGCTTACCTTGCTCATGATGACTTCTCCTTCAAGACGTGCTCATAGCCGTGATGCCTCAAATGCCGTGTCCTAAAAAAGGAGCGGGGTTCAAAAAGCAGGGTCTTGGACCAGCCATATCTAAGACCCATTTGCCCCGACGCCGGAGTTGGATCGCCATAGCGAGCAAAAAGCTACGTGTCAGCACAAGGACGCTTCAAACAAATTCCATCAAACAAATATTTATCAAACAAAAAATGACACTGAATTAGATATGAGTGAAGGTTCATCATTGACACGTTCTTAACTTATGCCCATCATCGTTACTAGTGAAGACTTTGTTTCCGTTCTTAGGGCCAGATTCGACTGTGGAAATTAGATGGGTATTGGTTGTGCATGAACCAATTTTACCGTGCCACGTTCTAACTAACACTTATCTTCTGATTCCATTGCAACAGTTAGCAATTACCAAAACACTCCTCCTAAAATCGAAGCTTATTTGCCGCTTTAACTCCAAAACACTAAGCTTAAGCGGCGGGGATGATCCCCTGGCCTTTTGAAACTTGAATCAACTGCCATACAACTCTTGTCGTAGATTTCCTTGAAAACATGATCTTAAACGCAGAGTTGTTGCCCTAAAAAAAGAGAGATGGAAGTTGAGATATTACAGAGAAGGGCCACTGCCGCATGTGGAATCTGGCCCTTAGAAGACAAGAAATGATGAAAAACTCTTGGACATGCAAACCCATTATATAGAGCCTCTGCTACCGCCAGCAGCCGGGAGAGCCAGCTGCCCCTGCCAGGCCCAGAACGCGCGACCTATTCCCATTTCCAGAGCGTCAAGGAAACATTCCGCTATGGCACAGGTGATCCGGCGATATTCTTAAGGTTTAGAGCTCAGCCCAGGTTTTGATGCTTCAGGTTTTGAGCTCAGATGATCCAGCGATGCTTCAACTCATGCCATTGCTGATTCCTTCAAGCAAACTTTCGGCTATGGCGAAGGTTTCAGGCTTTAGGCTTTAGGCTACAGATGATGATTTTCCGTCAGATTTTGAGTATGATTCAAGCGTCCCAAGTGTTTTTCCGTCGGATTTTGAGCACGATTCAAGCTCCTGGATTCAGCTATGGCGATGCTTCACCGTGTAGGTAACTGGCCCAACCGAGAGGGCTACTAGAGGATGAAAAAGAATTTGTATTTCTTGGAGATAGAGATTGGCCTTCACATCAAGGCAAGAGGTAAGGTTTAAGGTTTCTACTGACGAGATTACTATCAAGGTGGTTGGAGAGCACCCACATAAAAGGCAAAGGACTGCAGTTGAAAGCATTTCATATCAAAATCTCCAATTTGAGATGGTAGATCAAACTATCATAGCCGAGGAGCAGACCAATGAAGAGGTAAATGGCTCGTGGCTCATTTCTTGGCGGTAGCCAGCTGCCCCGCCGAGCCCAAAAAGCGCAACCTATTCCCATTTCCACAGCATCAAGGAAAGATTCGGCTATGGCATAGGTGATCCGACGATATTCTTAAGGTTTGGAGCTCAGCTCAGGTTTTGATGCTTCAGGTTTTGAGCTCAGATGATCCGGCGATGCTTCAGCTCATGCCATTGCTGATTCCTTCAAGCAAACCTTCGGCTATGGCAAAGGTTTCAAGCTTTAGGCTACAGACGATGATTTTCTGTCAGATTCTGAGTATGATTCAAAGCGTCCCAAGTATTTTTCCATCGAATTTTGAGCGCGATTCAAGCTCCGGATTGATTATGGCGATGCTTCAGGTGAGGTATGCTTGGCCCAACAGGGGGTCGTTCCAGAATGCTCATCCATTTTTCATTCTTGGATAGAATGATCACCTTCATCATTGAACTACAAACAAAAACGCACACCAAATTTCCTTGACGTCATGCTAGAAGGAACAAGATTCTAGAAGGAACAAGACGGCGCTTGAGAACCCCTCCTCCCCCAACGTGGCGTTCATCAAGCCCAAATTACCTTAGAGTGGTTGCCACATGGCAATCAGCGATTGGATGATATCCAAGAATGTTGATCCACTTTCCTTGACGAAAATAAAATGTCCCTTTCTTATTTAACCAATCACAGCCGTAGAAAGGTTAGGTTTTCTGTAGGGTTTCCGGGTTGCTTGAGAGCTTTCTCTTGTAAAGATCTTGCTGCGGCCTCTGCAACCCAAAGTCTAGTACCGCCATGGTATTCAATTCTCAATCTCCAAGTTTATGAAGATTAAATTATTTTCTGTATTGGCGCAGCGTTGTTGAGATCTTCTTTTTTGTTACAGGATCAACCTGTAAAGCTCGCCGTAGTGATGAAAGTAATCGGAAGAACTAGATCCCGAGGTCAGGTGACTCAAGTTCGTGTAAAGTTTCTGGATGACCAGAATCGTCTTATTATGAGAAACGTTAAGGGGCCGGTTCGGGAAGGTATATACATCTGCTCTTGCTTTGTTCCCTTTTCTTTTTGTGCAAATTATATGTATCTGTGTTTTGATGAAGTAAGCTTGCCTTTTTGCAGGGGACATCCTTACCCTTCTTGAATCGGAAAGAGAAGCAAGAAGGCTTCGATGAAAACAGTTTTTTTTAAAGGATAGATTGTGAGTAATCACATAATTTTCATGAGATTGTTCAGAGTTTTTTATATTATGAGATTTGCTAGTGTAGATTTTCCTAAATGTGAGAGTATTAGGATGTCTCAAATGGTTGATAAGAAGGGCGAAGAACCCTAGTGGTTGTGAGCAAGGTGGATAGATTTATTAGGTTTACAAAACAAATTTACTGCAGATGATGTGAACACTGATGATGCATTTTAGAAGTTAGAATAGAAAAAATGAAGCTTTTCAAAGCCATCCACAGCTAAGTCATCTAACATGAATCCGTGGTTGGTATTCCTGCATTAGAAAAAAGGTTAACTATTCAGGCTGGAGGTCTCTAAAAGATATGTTTAAAGATTAAGCACTGCACTCTCTGATAAAAGGTCAGAGCTTGAAAAAATAGCTGCCCAAATTTCAGAAGCGACTGCAGCTAGCATCATGATGAAGCTTGCAGGTTTCTTAGACAGCAGCTGAAGTTTTTAACTATAAAAGTAATTTTGTTAGCTTTGTTGATGATGAAGCCATGCACTATACAGCTAGAACGGGATTGTAAAAAAGTTTGCAGATGAATTTAGTTGTCTGAATTTATGAAAGAAGTTACAATGGCCATGGAAGAGGCAGAAGGAATATCTCTACCTAACTTTGTGCTTGTCGACGTGTTTAATCAACTGGTTAAGAAAAAGATTGAACTGCAACGAATCATTAATATTATATTACAGCTCCATTTTCTTTCCTTCATTTCTGTTAAGAGATCTGCTTAAGAAATTAAGCATGGGATGCAGAAAAGTTAAACACAATTTGGTAAGACTAGAAACTGTCAGAGAGATCTGTGAGAGCATGTGATAAAACAAAAATAGTGCTCAAATAGGTTGGTCTAGGCTAGAATGACCAAAGATAAAGGTACTGAGCATTCCTTGGCTGTTTATTTTGAGAGCATTATGAGTTTGTAACTTTGCTGAGCAAAACTGTTTGAGATTTCTTTTGTGTAAGTGAACGTGCATCTGGGCATTCTTTTTGATAGTTCCCAAGTTCTAAACAATTTCGTGGCATTAAATAGTTCCAAGTAAATAGCCGTAGGAATTAATTCAATTTACTTTTTAGGATTTATGTTGCATGCTTAAGGTAAACATGTGCACCGATTCTTTTCGGTGGTTGATGTGATGGGTTTTGAGTGTCATCTCCCTTTCCAGTTTGAAAAACAAACGAGTTGTTGGAGAGTTTCATGTGTTTTTTAAGAGTTTGAACTACACTTACAAACCATAGTTAGCAGTTAAGTTGGCCGTTACCTAATGCTAAAATAATGTGTAATGCCTTAGCTGCGGACCTAATAATACGTTATGTTTTTGCCAAAACACAATCAGAATTTCAACAATTTAAAACATGATCCTCATTAATTTGATCATGTTGATTCTAATTATGCAATCAAAACTTGCTAAAACTTCTGAATGTAACTTAGACCTTTGATCCGAAATATGTCCTTGCTTTTCACGAAAGTCTTGCAATAAAAAGAACACATGTACTAGCATTTCTAATACAAATTTCAGCAATTAAGCACCACTAAGATGTAGTGAATAAAATTACTGAATAAAATTTGGAATGTTACTTTGTCTTCAAACAAGTCACATTTTCTCACATTGACAAAGCAAACTTGAATACAAAAACTTAGTAGCATAAAGAAAGACAAATGTTCTCCTCTCCAAACTAAAAAACATCAAAGTTTGTCTTCCTGCATGATAGAATTGGAATATATAATGAGATGATGCTTGCCCAGAAGCGGTTGATTAACAATTATGACATGTTACCATTCAAATCCATAAGCAACACAATACTTGGCTGGAAAAAAAAAATAGAAAGTAGGGAAAAGAGCATACCTCGGGCTAGCTATATGGCTACAAGTTATATTAGACCATCATGTTGCTCCGGATATAACCAACCCTGTGGCTCGAAAATGGATCGAAGAGATGGCTCCCTCTGGCTCTGCCACAAACCGAGAGCGGAACCTTATCAGAGCAAATCGCTGCAAAAGAAAAAGTTTATTGCTTTAGCTTTTTGGATAAACACATAAATAAAATGGTCTTCCTGTGTCATATATTCTGAAAACAAACAATTTTAAACATGATTGTATTGTTCATCTCTACTCAATGCATTCAAAGCAATTTGTCCCTCGCTTTTCTGTCCACAATCCCTGGTATCAAGAACTGTTGTTTTTGCGCACTGGTACAAACCAGGATGACATTGAACATATAGGCATTGTAGTTGCGATGTGGGAAGGCACAAAGAACAATGTTCAGGATGCTCTCATATGCAGTGTTGAGGACACCCAGCAACTCCAGTTCCTAGAGTTTGTTTTGAAGTGGATAAACTATGACCCCTCGATGATGTCTGCTAGGAAGGGAACAAGGCGGCCACAGGAAAGAATGTTCCTACAAGCGCAAAGGGCTTTGGATGGATCTATTTGTCCTATGAGTCTTTGCCCCTATCAGGTATAAAAGGAAACATGGATATTTTTATAGGGTTTTCTACATGTAGGAAAGGGCTATCAAACGATAAGAAGCCTCTAACCATAACTTTAAAGGCTAAATGAAATGAAAAAATGCCCTCAAGAGTGGACACCAATTGCTAAGGGCAACTGCAAAAAAAAAGTGTGAAACCCTTAGCTGCACTTGGAGAACTGTCAATGGCAAGAACCCCAGATGCACAACCCGCTACTAGGATTGAGCCATCTGCCGTCGTTAACCCTATCCAACCCCTAGCTATCAAAGCCCCGATCTCTCACGAGAAGGCACACCGCTAGGAAATTATCCACTTTTAAGATTAAACTACTGGCTAAATCACCGATGGCGGTGGCTAGCCCTCCGGTTCCCAAATTCCTCTTTGTGAATGCTCCTTCTACCTCCAATGCCCTCGCATGGTCCAATGCACCCGCATCACTTCTGATTTGAGGTTCAATCAGGAAGAAAAGAATATGGCTCAGCAAACTGCTCTCAAACGAAGCAGTTCAAACGGTTTTATCCCATGGGTTTGAATTGGTTTATGAAAGTATCGATATTTGATTGTTTACTAGCTCCGGGTAATCTAATGCACAAAATGCGCTCCAATGACCATATGCAAACATTGGTTAAGAGCTTCCACAGTTACCTTCAGAAGTTGCTGATACCTGCTGACGTGGTGCCGTTTGACCCCATTACCAGGTAATTCTTTTGGAAGAGTCTCTTGAATGCAATTAATTGTAGAGAACTTAAATAGATTTTATTTTTCAGAAAGAAGGTCACCTGAAGCACGTTTAAGGATTTGCAAGGGAAAAAATCCTTTATAATATCTGGTAATCACAGCATTTGTGCTGCACAGTTACTTTGTGGAAGTGGTTGGTTGCAGCAACAACTAGAAATTGCTAAAGCATATATGAAAAGAAGAACAAGAGTGCTTAACGGGAACTTGACTAGCAAGGAATACATCGAGTTAAGCATTCAATGTAACGAATTGATAGCGAATACAATATATAAAGAATCACTCATAGAAAAGTTCCAGCAAATATGGCATCAACATAAGGCATATGATTGTCCTGCTCAAGGACCAATCGACACTGCAACGACCTTGACATGGAAGGTATGAGTTGATTTTTAGGTCGTAAAGATCGCGGTGGCGATCTTAATAACCCCTTCTTTATAGGATTTTGTTATGATAGCAACCACTACTCTGAAGGTAAAAAAATTGAAGGATGAAAAATTGTTCATTTTTTTGAAGGAGAGAGTTTGGAAGAAATTGATGGAAGTGGTTACAAGATGGGTTGGTAAGAAGTTGTGTGATGATCATGGTGGGCCTCCTGAAAGAGCAAACAAAGATTTTTTCAGCAAGATATGGCTTAGGTACCTCCGAGGCATGTCTAATACGGAACTCTCCCAACTGGTTGACTAAATTCTAGAATGCAAGACCTTCATGAAAGTGCAGCCTGGATATTCCGGCAGGTTTGATTGCAAACAAAGAGCACTCGATACCAGAACTTCAACCTTTATTGCGGAGAGAAATTTTGTTCTATGCCAGTAGTGTGGTCAAAAAAGAATATACATTCTTTGAAGATCTGCTTGTGGATTTTCCAGATTCCACCGAGCAGAGAATATTAGATATTGCCCACACGAACACAGAATACGCGAAGGCCAATTGGAACAAAGATCATGTGCTGGGTAACTCATCCATTTGTTTTCTAGAACCCATCAGAGATATACTGAAATCAGAAGAGACCAAGAAAAGAAAGGAGAAAAATAATGTTGTTCATACTTCATGTTATCACAAAAGATGGCATTCCAATGCCTGCCTCTGTTTCGGAGAATATAACCCTGGTGTTTATTGATATTTATGGCTTCACAAAAGTATGGGATTGCAAGAAATACATGGAACCATTTACGAGGATAGCGAGCATGACAAAAGCTAAGGTCTATTCTTTGGTTATCCTAATGCGTTCTGTGAACTTTCCAAACAGTTTGTACAGTCAGAATTAAATCCAACGCGGTTCATATATTTCTTTGGGCACTTATGATGAACAGGGATGTGTGAGCAAGAGAAAAGAGAAAGAATATCAATATTACATTAGCCACATGTGCATCAACAGGAGTGAGGCACGTGCTATGCCAGTGCAACCAGAGTTAGAACTTCGTCTCAACCAGGTGAATAATGCTCCGAAGAGCACTCCCCTGCTGCCAATGCCTCTCACTGGAAAGGAGGATTAAGATGCAAAAATAAAAAAGAAATATCAGACGTAATTCACAGGCAAGCCGAGATACAGTTGGGCTGCAATGGATGGTGACCATGTCTTTTAATGCCAGTTGAAGACATCATAAGCATATCACATTATTGATCAGCTGGTGCCTAAATATGGTTGTGTCCTAGATTTCTTCTTAGCCGGTACAGCTTCGCATGTAATGCTCATGCAAGGAAAGCGAAGTGTGGCATTCATAAAGGATGTCAAAATATACCATTTCTTGCGATCTTTCTTGGAAACACTAGACAAAATACCAAACCAGTCAACTGGTATTTCGGAGGAAGAGAAAGCAGAGGACAAGAATGTAGACCAGGGGGACAATTCTATGCCCAATCTCAAGATTGCCCAAGGCACAAACTTATCCAACCTGAATGATATTGTAACAAGCTGGACGAGGAGAGCTATGAGGAAAGGATGCAGGAGATAAAGAGACTTTTGGAGTCCACCCAGAAAGGTATTGACACCTTGGAACCTACATTCCAAAAGCTAGACCGTATAAATCAATATTTTGAGCGGGCTATGGCTGTTGCGGCAGGTAAAAATACATTTCAGTATTTGGGTAGCGACGACAAGGAACAAGACGAGATGGAGACGACTGGAACACAGAAGCACTCTATTTCATGTAAAAAATAAAAAATATTTCATCCTACGAGTTCTCAGATGAGCTAGAACGGGAATTACTTGGAGACACTAAAGTGCTTCACATAGCCGAAAATGTGCAGAAGTTGCCCAGGCCGTGGAAGTGGATGTACCCAATGTGACGGGCTATTAAGAGATGGACACTTCGCAGGCTATAGAGATTGTGAGAAGCATGTTCGGTGTATGGCTAATGAACTCAGTGTGATACCTGAATCTGTATCAGAAACTCAGTGATTTTATTGCTCAGGCGATGTCTTGTCAATTTTATGACAAATGATGAATAGAAATTATGTGTTCGCTTGACAATGTTTTTAAGTCTTTTATTGATTACATCCTTTACTATTGCCGAGAAGATCGCCACGGTGATCTTCTCCAGCATATTGTACTTATACATGATGTTACATCTTAGTGTTTCAAATATTAACTGTAAGGATTGTCATTCTGTAAATTCCATTTGCAGTTCGCCAAATGACTAATCAATTGCTGGAAAGTTTTGCCGTGGCGATCTTCATAATTATTTTAATGTCTTTTTTTTATCATCCTTTACTCAAAAAAGAGCTCGAAAAGATCCCCTTGATGACCCAATCCAAATCTTATATTATGACGCTTTAGTGCAAGCATCTAATGGACCACGCCCTAAAATAGACGGCCCAGATTTTGAGTTAAAGGTTTAATGGTCCAGATGCCTACAAGTTTCTCTATCGATTTAGGGCTTGAGGTTTTTTTCACCTTCAGACTAGCAGCGGGCTTCTAGCAATGAGTTCTCTAGCACTCGGCTATGGCTATCAGTGCCTGCCCGCAATTTAGGGAGCTCTGTGAGCTCTGGAGCCTACGCCTAAGCCCCATAACAACCGTGGTCTATGTACAATTGCTCAGGCACAAGCCACAAGCAGATTAAGAAAGCTTTCCAGTTAGCTTCAATTTCCTTCAAAAAAAAAACGACCAAGCTCTTTAGCCAGAATTTTTAGTCAAATCGGCTATTAATGGGAAGGATCTACATGAGGTCTACATAATCTTTGACATGCTACAACAAATTTGGAGTTCAAGGAGAAGGATTCACATAAGCTCCTCGCTATCTTCTGCATGTTGCAACAGTGATGCAAGAGTTACTACTGTAAGGCCCCTTTGCTTTTACATTTTTCCAAGGATTTTGTCTTCATAATGTTGCATTACAAAAGTGAAAGACGACCAGTTCTTTTGCTCTGGATCTAAGATGGGGGAATTCTTGATAATCGTTTGCTTATTGAAAGAACACTTTGTTCTACATTCTTCCCGTGCTTTTATTAAAGATCTGCAGTAGAAATGAATAAATGGTGGATTATGATATAGATGGCCGATTCTTGCTCATTTCTTGCTCAAGGTCTCCGAGAGGACAAATCTACAACGAAATTGCTAGAGGCACTATTGTCTGGACCATTGGATGTTTGAGATCCACAAAAGTCTGCGATCCTCCAAGATCATGTGCATCCTTAGATGTGGAGATGTGGCTCCGTGAGTCCTGGTGCCTACGCCCAAGCCCCAGCAACAACCGTGGTCTATGTACAATTGCTCAGGCACAAACCACAAGCAGATTAACAAAGCTTTCTAAGTATGTGCTCTGTTTCGCTTCTAGCTTCAATTTCCTTCAGGAAAAAACGACCAAGCTCTATAGCCAAAATTTTTAGTCAAATCGGCTATTAATGGGAAGGATTTATATAAGATCTACATGGTCTTTGGCATGCTACAACAAATTCGGATTTTAAAGAGAAGGATTCACATATAAGCTTCTCGCCATCTTTTGCATGCTGCAATAGTGATGCAAGAGTGACTTAGTACTGTAAGGCCCCTTTGCTTTCACATTTCTCCAAGGATTTTGCCTTCATAATTTTGCATTACAAAAGGGAAAGACGGCCAGTTCTTTTGCTCTGGGTCTAAGATGGGGGGAATTCTTGATAACCCTTTGCTTATTGGAAGAGCCATGTGACTCTACATTTTTCCCATGCTTTTATTAAGGATCTGCATTACTGTCTGGAACCATTAGATGCTTGAAATCCATAAAAGTCTGCGATTCTCCAGGATCATGTGCATCCTTAGATGTGGAAATGGTTCTGATTGCCAAATGAGGTTGTGTTAATGTAGATTCTCTTATTTAAATTTAAGTTTAGATTATTTACATATTCTTAGTCTATGTTGGCAAGGTTTGAGACAATGCACATGATTGTTCTGGAAAGGGTTTGTCTTCTGCCTCAATATTGTGCAAAGCTTGGAAGGGTTTAGATGCAAGGATGCTTCTAGGTATGTGTTTTGGGACAACTTTCGTCCTACACAAAGGACAAACAGTATGATGAGATGTTTTATATTAGCAAATTTTGTACAAGATGAAAATCACTGCCTTGCCTCATGTGCAGTTGAAGGAACAATAGACAAGCCTGTAAATACATATCTCAAGTTCATTCTAAGTGCTGGATCGGGTGCTTTCACCGACAAGAGCTCAAGCCAAGCCATAGTGGAACTCGATCCTTTCAAGAATGTGGATCTCCCATGTTTTTTCTGTTGTTCCTTTCCTCATGCAACCTTATTTTTGTAGAGAGGCCGATTTAGTGCTACTCCAATCCAACCACGAACCAATTTGGTCGATTTTGGGTCCAAGAATCCTCTGTATGTGAGGAATGGAGGTATTTCTGTGCTACTCTCTGTTTATACAGTTTCGAAGCAAGATGATACATTCGTGCCAATTCTTATTTGAAATTTTTGTAGATTATCTTATTTAAATTTAAGTTTAGATTATTTACATATTCTTAGTCTATGTTGGCAAGGTTTGAGACAATGCACATGGTTGTTCTGGAAAGGGTTTGCCTTCTGCCTCAATATTGTACAAAGCTTGGAAGGGTTTAGATGCAAGGATGCTTCTAAGTATGTGTTTTGGGACAACTTTCATCCTACACAAAGGACAAACAGTATGATGAGATGTTTTATATTAGCAAATTTTGTACAAGATGAAAATCGCTGCCGTGCCGCATGCGCAGTTGAAGGAACAATAGACAAGGAACAATAGACAAGCCTGTAAATACATACCTCAAGTTCATTCTAAGTGCTGGATACTCGGGTGCTTTCACCGACAAGAGCTCAAGCCAAGCCATAGTGGAACTCGACCCTTTCAAGAATGTGGATCTCCCATGTTTTTCTGTTGTTCCTTTCCTCATGCAACCTTATTTTTGTAGAGAGGCCGATTTAGTGCTACTCCAATCCAACCACGAACCAATTTGGTCAATTTTGGGTCCAAGAATCCACTGTATGTGAGGAATGGAGGTATTTCTGTGCTACTCTCTGTTTATACAGTTTCGAAGCAAGATGATACATTCGTGCCAATTCTTATTTGAAATTTTTGTATTAATAGGGTTGGAACAACAGGCTACCGAGGCAGAAAGTCGTATTTAATTAAAGTGGGACAAATCTCGAATTTTGGGACTCGGACTGAAAATGGGACTCATGCAAAGAAAAAGTAAGTTGCCATTGAATCATTATTAGATTGCTTCTTGATAAAATAAGGATAACAGTTGCATATGACAATCCGAGAAAATGAAGAGTAGGAGGGCAGGGGGAGGGGAGGGGAGGGGAGGGGAGGGCTAGGAAAGAGGAGGAGGGGCAAAGGGGGGGAGCAAAGAGGCAAAGGGGGTTATGAGACCATATCCAAAGGGGTATGGGTAGGGGCAAAAGGGATGGGGTATATGGGTAGGGGCAAAGGGGGTGGGTTAGGGAAAGGGGTATGGGTAGGGAAAGGGCTGGGGTATATGGGTAGGGGCAAAGGGGGTGGGTTAGGGAAAGGGGTATGGGTAGGGGCAAAGGGGTGGGGTATATGGGAAGGGGCAAAACGTGAACATGACAAAAGAAGGGAGGGAGGAGGGGTTCCAATTCCATGGCTAAACAACCATTCGACAATTAATAAATATAATTAATTACATAATATAATTAATTATCTTAATAATATAATTAATTAATTATAATTAATTACACAATAAATGATTAAACAAGAGAAGCTTTTTCTCGCCTCACGAGGCGAGAATGGGCACGATTGTGTAGAATCTTTGGGCCTCACCCATGTATTTCGGCCTTACCCATACAAGCAGATTTAAGCCCAAAGATTTATTTATGCCCACTAGATGATGGGAATAAGTCCGGTGGCGGGATAACTCAGCTCTATGGATCCCATACCAAGAAGATGTCAGCAGTTCTCTTAAACCAATAGCAGCGCGGAAATCTCCGGTGCCACCGACAATGGCGATTTCCTTGGAGGCTTTGGAGCCGACGGATTTGGAGGTGCCTTGGAAGGCGATGGTGCCGTTGTATTTCTTGGTCTGAAGCACGGCGCTGAACACCAAAAACGCATGGGAAGCATCGACTGCAGCGATTTTTTTGAACGGCTGCTTCGGGCTTATTTTTTTGAACGGCTGCTTGCCCTCTACCCTGGCCAGTGATACCACCAGCAGAACCTGCATCAGCAACATCGCTGCTACTCTCGCCTTCATCTTGCTTGCAAAATTTAAGTAAGCTTTCTACGATTGCCGGATCTGCTCGAGTATTTGCTCGCTTTTGAACTCAGAAGAGCTTTCTGTATTTATATAGCCTAAATGCCCCCATAAGTTCCTTCCCCGTTAGACCTGCTCTTCCGGGTGGAGGTCGATTCAAGAGGGAAAAGATCGTGGAGTGCAGAGCAGAGCAGAAATGGCTATGCCGGCAGAGCAGATCCGGCAACATATGAGCCTTAGCCTTAAATCCGGCAGGGCTTTCCATTCTTGCAGCCAAAGAATCGGGCCAAAGATCCGCCTTCAAGCAGTCTTCTTGCAGTCTGGCGCCTTCAAGCCAGTCGGATTTTTTTTTCAATCGGCCTTCAGATCCACTGGGGCTTCAGATCTTCCAGGTGTTCAGACCTTCTCTTGCAGCTTCTACAGCCGGGTTTTGGCGGCTTTCAATCACAAATAGGTTAAGAAATCACAATAGTGGGAACAAGATGGAGAGGAGACGGCAACCACTTCTGGCTGGCAACAAGCTTCTGTGACGCCTGCAAGGAACAGTGGAGGATCTGCCGACAGTGGAGGATCTGCCTCCTTCTTTCTCTCCGCCCTGCTGGATTCTTTGCATCTCCATTCTTTCATCTTTGATCTGACGGATCCTTTGATCTGCATTCTTTCATCTGCCTCCTTCTTTCTCTCCTTTGCCGGATCCTTTGCTCGGCCGGATCGAGGGAGTTTGCTATGGCTATGGGAGCTTCTTCCGGAAACAAAGAGTCTAACTGGTACAAAGGATTTTCGTCTCAAAGGTGTGTACCAAATTTTGAATTTCAACCATGGGCGGGAAAAAAAGGCGGGATATTAGAAAAAAGGGGGTAAAAAAATACGTTTGAAAAAAAAATTTGAATTTCCAGCATGGGCGGAAAAAGGGCGGGGTATTAGAATAAAGCGGGGTAAAAAAATACGTTTGGAAAAAAAAGTATTCACACGTTAAACATTGTTAAACATTATGTTGCCATGGTGCACGTTTTCTAGGCATATATTCTTATTCTAAGGTACAAATTTAACTTTTCAAGAATCAAGGGGATGGTCTATTTTTTCGTAGAAAATATATGGTGTCCATTGGAAAAAATACATAAGATAAAACAATAAACTATGGTGTGATAAAACAATAAACTAAGATGAGAAAAAATAATAAACTATGGTGTTTTAGAGCTCTATTTTCTATGTTTTAGAACTATGGTGTTTTGGCATTTAGAAACTGCATACTGTATTTATTAGAAAATATATAGGATAGGATATTGTATTTATTAGAAACCATTGACATACTAAAAAGGGGAAAAGGCGGGGGGGGGAGGGGTTCTATTTTTTGGTCTATGTATACATAGAAAATGCATAGGTATGGTGTGCACTTAGAAAATACATAGGATATGGTGCAACTAATAATGATTTGCACTCTATGATTTGAACAAATGTATAGTACTATGATATGATGTTTGAAAGTTATTCATTTTTGACCTCCTCGGACCTGTTGTGTTTTTCACTCTAAATGGCCTTAGACCTGTATTTTTTCATCTTGAGGAGCTTTAGACCTGCGTTTTTTATTTTGGAGGGCCTTAGAACTGCATTTTTCACTCTGAGCTGCCTTTCTCGACTCGCAAACCTGCGTTTTTTGCTTTAAGCTGCCTTTCTCGACTCGCGAGTCGAGAAAGGCCTTCTGACCCCTAAAACCTGCGTTTTTCGTTTTGAGCTGCCTTTCTCGACTCGCGAGTCGAGAAAGGCCTTCTGACCCTTAAAACCTGTGTTTTTCGCTTTGAGCTGCTTTTCTCGACTCGCGAGTCGAGAAAGGCCTTCTGACCCCTAAAACCTGCGTTTTTCGTTTTGAGCTGCCTTTCTCGACTCGCGAGTCGAGAAAGGCCTTCTGACCCTTAAAACCTGCGTTTTTCGCTTTGAGCTGCTTTTCTTGACTCGCGAGTCGAGAAAGGCCTTCTGACCCCTAAAACCTGCGTTTTTCGCTTTGAGCTGCTTTTCTCGACTCGCGAGTCGAGAAAGGCCTTCTGACCCCTAAAACCTGCGTTTTTTGCTTTGATCTGCCTTTCTCGACTCGCGAGTCGAGAAAGGCCTTCTGACCCCTAAAACCTGCGTTTTTTGCTTTAAGCTGCCTTTCTCGACTCGCGAGTCGAGAAAGGCCTGCATTTTCCAAAAATGGCCCTAAGAATGTTTTATTTTATTTTTTTTGCCGGTAGCATCACTTGACTAATTTGATTTTGTCTTTTGCAGTCCTTATCTCGACCAGATAGTACATGCTTGGGAGCAATGAAAAGACCAATTCATTGAAGAAAGATGTCGAGAAGAGGGTGGTGACATCAGTTGGACATACAAGCACGTGACCCATGAAGGAACTTCTCATACAAATTTCTATCGTCTGTAAGTTGCTCCGTGACTTGGAGAGAGCTCCACGCGCCCTTTGCACTAGGAGGTTCATGTGTGAAGAGGGTGTAATCATTGTGCCCATACGACCACTATGGTCTCTTCACCCACTGTAATATATATTGTAATGAGCCCATTTATAAATATAAGGTATCTCAAAACTAGTATTTTTTTGGTGATTAAGTAAACAATTTGCTTAATTTTTATTGGAATTTGTGATCTCTTGTCTACCCACCTAAGAAAATAGAGCCAAAATGTTCAACTAAGAATCTTTTTCAACTAGAACTTTGGTTTCAATCTGTAATGAAATTCCTATGTTTGAGTTGCATTGTTCTTGTTCTCGACTCGCTATAGGAGAAAACTGGAAGAAAGCTTGGATGCACACTAACAGACAAAAATTCGAATTATGGATAGTTTTCGGGTCGGGGTGCTCCTTTTTGTGTAAAATAACAGGGTTCCGAAAAAAAGTGGGAATGGAATGAGTCCCACTTTAATTAAATACGACTTCAGAACATCAGTTGAGAAACTCCGAGGTAGAAATACTGCCCTGACTACAAGCTCATACTCCTAGCTTTGACAGTAAGCTCATTCTTTAGCGTCGTTTTAAAACTATCTAGGCAGATGGTATATTGTCAATGTAGAATTTCATGATTAAATTCCAGTCAGGAGGATGGAACCCACTCTTGATCCTGGAGATGTTCTGCCTATTCAAATACGTGATGGCAAGCTTTATTAAAGACAATCAAAATGAATCCCCGATGGTGTGTGTTATATGAGTATCATGTACAAACCATCATTCAATTAAATTGGGATTATATCTTAATTTTGGGACAAATTTCATATTGTATGTTTTTTATAGCATATTCAAATCCACACAAACCACCTCAAAAGTATGAAAATGTAATCTCATATTATTTACAAAATAGTCAATATTTCACAATATAGCACCATAAACAAGATTGCGTATTAAACGGGAGCAAATCATCGAAACGAGAGCAAAAGGAATATTCCTCAAAGATTCCTTTTTTTTTTTACAAAAGGGGGTAAAACGAGGTAAAAAAAAAAGATGCATGAAATTCTATTTTGACCCCCCTCCAAATGACTAATTTTTTTGTGCAACGAAAGAATTGACTTTTTTAAAGTATCACTTTTCTTAGCAAATAGAATGTTCTTGAAGTGTATTTTAGAAGAGAAACTCTAATTTCAGAGGATAAAATATTTAACAAAAAATTGAAGTAAGTCTGTAACTGAAATTGTAGTATTCTTAAAATTTGAAGATAGAATCTTCATATTCACATGCAAAATTTACAGTCTTTTTCTAAGACTCAGTTATGTACAAAAGTGTGAGGAGTGATGAGAGAGGGATCCAGGACGTCATCATGTTCATTTATTGCATCCTCATCACCTTCACTTCTTTCATTGTCACTAGAGGAAGTGCTTGAGTTATCTTCCTCATCACTATCAACAGATGGTGAAGCATTGCCACCACCTTCTTCATCCTCTTCTTCGTAATTACAAGCTTTTTTAAGCAAATTGATAGTCCTCTGGCGTAGACGATTGTCAGATTTCAATTTAAAATCATAGCACAATATAGTTACGTCATTAAGGTTCAGCTCATCCCTACAACCCACCTTCTTGGACTTTCTCCCTTTTCCTTGGCTTCTCATTTCTAACTCATATCTACCTTCAAAAGCATTTTCTGAGCGTGTTGCAAGCCAATGAATCTTGAGTTTAGTGACTAAGCCTTCCTCCTTGACTGTGTCAAGCACTTTTGCTATCCAGAAAGGTCGACCTTTGTCATCCTCCTCAGTTGGAAGAGCAATTAGCATACCCTTGGTAATTTCTGTGATATTACCTTGAGGCTCATTCCTGCGTCTTGGTCCGAGGTACATGACTCGATCCTCGTCTTCTTCTACTGTAGGTGCTAATGTAGCATTGCTTGGACCTGCTTGGTGCTGGGGTTGATGGAAGGTGTTAGGCCATTGAAATGGTTCTTGCAACTGTCTTAGAGCTATATTTTGCACAACAATTTTCTGTTCGAGAAAGAAATTACTCCACCACATCCGATCTTCTTCTAAGAAGTACCTAAAGCCTGAGGAAATTCCATTTTCAATGGCTTTTAAGGATGACACTGGGGTACTTTTCTTCTGCTTGGACTCCTTAGGATTTTTGGGAGGAAGTTGCTCAGCATGTTCTATGAAGGAAGTGTCTGGAATATATTTAAGGAAGCATAATCCCTCTGGTGAACTCCAGTCCTTAGTTGTGGTATACTTCTTCCCCTGTAAGAAGCTTTGGCCATCCTTCAAGTAGAATTTGATGTGATGTTGAAAGGTGAGATCATTCAACTTGTTCACAGCTTGTTCTCTGTCTGAACGTTGAGAGAAAATAAACTCTCTGAAATCAGCAGTCTCTTTAAGAAGATCGATCACTGGAGTGGGAGTGTAAGAATCTTCAATAATTCGAACTAAAGTAGGAAGAGAGAAAGCCTTCTTCCTTCTGAGGCGCACAGAAAATCTACTGAACATTTGGTCAATTTGATCATGAGTGTGGCCTACAAGTAAGAAACCGAGCTTCACTTTTCTAAAGATCCCTAGCTCCACTAACATGGCACAGTACGCAAAGAGTGTTTGATTCTTGTTCTCCCTTGTAGTATTGTCAAGTTGCTGGTAAAGCACTGGTGGTAATTGCTCTTGCTCGCACAGGACCTCTTGTTAAGAATTGTAATTGTGAGGTTCGGGTCACCATGCAAGTTTGGATATGTTAAAAATACTTTGCACTTTAGACTTCCTTTGAAGACCATAGCTCCTACAAGGTGGACCTTAACAAAACATTCCTCTGGCACATCTTTAGGAATGTTCAAGAAATGCGGTAGAGTAGTTTTTTTTTGGTCCATTCCATCAATCACAACAGACATATATTGCAGTGGACGTTCAAGAGCTTTTTTTCTGTGTTTGGCCAGCTTTCTTCTCTCTGCTGCTTGTTGTTCACGATGTCTGGCAAGGTTCTGTTGCACAATATCTATAGAAGAAATCAGGTCAAAGCATTTTCTTTAAAACAAGTGAGAGATTGGAGAACTTGAGCTTACTTCTTTCGACCTCTGTCTTTGCAGTTTCTCGTTGACTTTTTAATTCTGCACACCTTGAGCAAACAGACATTCTATGTCTCCTGGGAATTTTCACTAAACCGAATTCACCTTTCCACAGTCTGGTGAAGTGTGAGTAAGAGATGTGCTGAAGCTGAGTGCAAGTCTCTTTATACTCATTAAAAACATCTTTTTTGGTGATGTTATCAGTTAAATAATACATGTTGCTGTTAGGCAGCTTTTCACATGTTTCTCTAAAATATTTCTCCATCCATGACACAGCAGCAAGGGCATGCATAGTTACAACTCTTCTTGGTCCACAATGATCATCAATTGCTGGATTTTTGTCCAGTCTTTTGTGTATTCTAGACATTCTGGTGGACCCTAAATGGTGGACCACCATAAAGCATTTCTGGCAAACTTCTTGACGGTTAATGTAGTGCAAGAAGGTGTTGCGGTCTGGTCTTACATGATAGGCCAAGTAGGCATTCTGGTCAGCCAATGTCATTGAACTGTAGTTGTCTCTAATTGCTCGTAATTTAGACATGTTAAATTTGTTGATGTAACCCAACGAGCAGCATTTACTTCTTAAAAGTCTTCTCATTTTATGCTCATCCATAAGGTTTCTTCTTCTTACAGAGGAACATGCTCTCAAACCATAATCCACCTTGAATTTCTTGGTGGACTGGCTAGAGAATGTGTAATCTCGTTGCACTTCGTTGGTGTCTTCATCTTCTGAAGAGAGTTCTACTCTGGGGGTGACCTCCTCTACCCTTAGTGGTGTGCTTGTAGAGGAGAACAAACCACGTGAAGTTGTACCCGGATAAGGCGGAGGTACAATGTTGAATGAAGGAGATGGGCCACCATATGATGTGCCAGCGAAAGTTGTTGTAGCTTCTTCAAAAGGAGTTCGTTCAAACATGTCTCTTATAGCAGACTGAAATTCTGCAAACCCATGTGTCACCACGGTTGTGTGAAGAGGAGTAGATGTTGCAAGGTCGTCTTCATTTGTAGTGAGATCGTGGTGGGAGAAGCTGTGGTGAATCTCGCAGTCTTCAGAACGTGCTGTATTCCTGGTATGTGTAAGTGAAGATGGAGAAACAAAAAAGGGCTGAGGTAGTCTATTTCAAAAAATTTCTGAGGTCAAGCCATTGTAGTGTCGGGGGATGGTACAAATGGTGGTGGAAGATTGCTACGTGCAACAGGTGAGGCTTTGAAAGGATGTGGCAACCGGTTTCCTACTGGACTTGGAGAGGGTTGGAAAGGTGGTGGCAGTCTACTAGTTACTGGACTTGGAGTGTCTTCGAGAAGCAACAAAGACCTTGTCGAGGTAGGTGTCGAAGAAGCATCTCTGCTTGTGTTCCATCTGAAGTAGAGGTACTTGGGCAAACAAATGGTGGTGGAAGTTTGTTCACGAAGCGGTTAACTATGTTAAACAACTGCAAAAAAATGTGGACGTGTTACTAACTCACAAGTCGATTGGACTAATGATATTCGAGAATACAAATGCTATTCCAGAATAGTATTTTGTGTGCAGCATTTGCTGTGTGTGTGCAACGATGCTATTCCAGAATACACTTGTCCAGAGTGTTTGGACAAGACGTATTCCGCATCACATAGAAAAACACAACTGACAGTGGCCTACCTTTAAAAAGGAAAATTGAGCGCCTCAGTTGCGTATTCCGCTTCCAGAGATTTAGTCGCCAGCCCGAGCGCCTTCCGATCTATATTGATTTGCTGTATTCCGATTTACATAGCGAAAACAATGGACAGGTAAGCATGTAAAGTACATAGTACGTCTTTCGTGTGTTTCTTGATTTGCTTTTGTAGGCCAAAGTGTATTCCAGAATACACTTTGGGCTTCTGGCGAAGTGCAAAGTGTATTCTGGAATACACTTTGCACTTCGCCAGTGAGCAAAGTGTATTCCAGAATACACTTTCCTTGTCTTCTTGAAAACACTTGTTTTTTTGCACTTAAACACACCACTTTTTAGCGGAAACAGACCACTTTTTAAGTTAAATATACCACTTTTTAGTCCAATTAAGGCATAAAAAACTGAGTTAGAGCGACAATATTTTTGCCTGTTTTCCTATTTTTTGCTGACCTTTAGGGCACAAGATTAGTAAATCTTATTCTGGAATACAGCTTCCGTCCCATTTTCTGTCTTAACATTGTTGTTTTAAACGTTTCAGTAGCAGGGAGGAAGGAAGCAAAAATGCACCAAAGAAATCTCTGAAGCTTAGGCGCCCACACCCTCAGAAGCATACCGCTGACACAGACGAGCCTGCAATATACGAAAACTTTCAAACGCAATGGTTCGTAACCAGGGGTGAGGACGGAAAATACAGTACACTGACGTTTCTGTACGTCTGTAAAAGTGCTGGCAACAAAAGGTACGCCGACACCGAGTTCGTTAACCTCGGGACAATAAAAGAGGTCTCAGAGGTTGCCGGACAAGGAGGTCAGGTGGGGAGGCTCTCCTTCGAGACTTCCCAAGGGTTCATTGTTGTCGACATCGCATTCTTTAGAATTATCAGTGTGCAGCCACAGGCATTGTACAAATTCTTTTCACACTACCGGACCAAACGAAGCCTGTGTTCACTAATTAGACAGGTTTGTTCTAATACAAGCGAGGACTTTCCTGTCAGTGAGTCCGAGCAATCAGATGGAGGTAGATCATGATCATCACCTTCTCCGAGTACTTCAGGGAGGTCATCAGATGGAGGGTCCCAAGAACTAGAACAGGAAGTTCCCCCAGTGCCGCCAAAGAAACTTAGAGGCCAAGAGCCACCATAGCCGCTAAGGAACTAAAGAAGCGGAAGGTACAGCAGCTAGAAGTTGCAGAAATCCCCGAGGAACAACCGAAAACGAAGAAGGGAAAGGGCAAGGCACTTGGGGTGGCCATAAAAGAAAAAAAGGTGGACAAGACCTCAGAGAGGATGGAAGTAATTAATCAGAACAAGTATGTGCAAGGTGTAATATACTTGACAGTAACTTCCATGAGGTTGCCACTGAAGAATGAAGATGGTGAGCGCCCCCTTCAGGTTCGCAAAATCTATGCTGACCACTTAAGAAATCTGAAGGACAGAATAAGGAGCAATCCCAATGCCCATGTTGCTCCAATTGTTGTTCTTGTTGACAGATCCCAGTGCATGGACCCCAAGGACTATGACAGAGAAAAAGCAGACACCTACATCTACTATGTCCTTGGGGGAAACCACAGTTTCAAAGCAAGGAGGAAGTTGTACAAGGAGAAACACAATCCAGTGCTGTTTACTGTGGCCTGACAGATGAAGAAGCCAAAATCGTTGCCAACACGCACAATACTGACAACGAATACAAGCTTAAAATGAGTTTCGTGGACAAAATCAGGTTCATGCACAGGGAATATATTATATTTAAAGAAAAATATGGAGATGATTTAAAGAAACCACAATACTCTCTGGAACTGAAGGAAGCGTGTGCTGTGGAGTGCTGCCTTAAATACGACGAGGCTAACAAACGACAGTCACTAATACCACATGACAACTGGTTCCAACTAGCCTTCAGAGATGGCAGAGTAAGTTTCTTGTATTCTGGAATACACCTGCAACCCTCCCACTGACATCGCTTTTTTCTGTGCAGATTTGGGACCTCCAAAACGAAATCTTCACCACGTTCGAGCGTGGTGATTTGAAAAGCAAAGGAAAGGTCTCCGAAAAGAAAAAAGGATCTGACGTCCCCAAAAAGGAAATGACAATAACTGTCTGGCGAGAAATGCAGGGTTTCACAGATATGGATATACTAGAAAGGCTTCTGCAAAAGGTTGTTGATAAGGAATTTACACTAGAAGAAATGTCCAAGGAGCTCCACAAGTAAGAATGCCACTTTGGATTTTTTGTTTGATAGGAAGAAGTGTTTTCCGAAATACACTTGGGAAACAAAGTGTATTCCGGAATACACTTTGGCTCACTCGCGGGAGACAAAGTGTATTCCGGAATACACTTTGGCCCTCACGTAAGAGACAAGGTGTATTCCACAGGTTGGCCCTCAAGCAAGAGGCAAAGTGCTTAATGGAGCAGTTAAATGTCGACAGCTGGGAAAGGTGCAAAGAGCTCTACCCTATCGCAACCTCGGACGAAAGGATTATCCAATATGCGCCAAATTTTGAAGGCTGAGTATGTTGAATTGTTTTTTATATTGTTGTTCTTCTTGTTACTAAGACGTTTTTTTTTTGCAGAGCAAAAAGAAAAACAAGGACCTGCCGGAGGGCTTCATGCATCTGGTCAGGACAGCGCGAGAAGAGAGGACGCTGGCGGACATGCGTGTTTTGGACACAGAGCCCTCCGATTACGAACGGTTTACAATGTACGATCAAAATAACCTGTTCTGTATAGTACACGGTGATTGCAACAAATTAGCCGAATCAATAAAGCCTCAAGATTTTACCTTGGTAATAGCTGACCTTCCATATGGGTTTAAGCTGAAAGACAGTCGTTACGATGACCAGCCATTTAAAAACTCTGAGTTTAATGCTTTCGTCGACGGTATAAAGCAAATTACCACGGCAAAACATTGGAGGCTGGTTGTATTTCACTCAAGCATGCAATCCGGCCTTGTGGAAGCTAGCTTTAAGAATCATTTTGGTTCGCCTGCGCAAGCTGGTTATGAAAATCTGGTTTGGTAAGCACTTATTCTGGAATACACAAGTCCTTCTGTTTTCATTACCTTCTTTTTTTTTTGTAGTTACAGCTGTAGCATTTTTAAATTCTTGTTAGGAGTTTCTATTCCGGAATACGTTTCTTTTGGTTGTACTTAAATCCTTTTTCATTTTTCTGTTCCTTAGGTACAAAACAAATATTAGTTACCATGGTGGAGGCCCGCGACTGCTGAGTAAGGTCGAATATCTCCATGTGGCTTATTGGAGTTTCGATGGGAAACGTACAATGGAACACTTCAACACAGCGGCGTGCCAGAACTTTTCAAACGTGTTGGAGTTTCCAGCTGTGTTACAGAAGCTGCAGGACCCTAGTGCACAAGGAAGAATATTGAATCACTACCAGAAGCCACAGAAGCTGATTAACCATCTTCTGGACATGTTCTCACGTCCAGGAGATTGGGTGCTCGACAGATTTTCTAGCTCTGGTACAACTATTGCTTGTGCACTTAAGAAGGGCCGAAATTGTGTAGCTGTTGACATTGACAAGGAGGCTGTACAGTTCATCAAGATGAGACTTTCTGCCTTACCAACTCTACCAGTCGAGAATCAAGAGTTGGGGCAAAGTCTAATTCTGATTTTGCTAAGATGACATCTTCGGAGATACAGCCTCCTTTTACAAGCTCTTTGGAAGACGAAGCTACATTTGCAGAGCTGAAAGAAGTTGCTCTAGCTACAATACCAGAAGCAACCACCAACACAGAAAAGCCTAAGTCGCCAGAGAAAGGTGAAATGATAGAGACTGATCAAGCTGAGAGCAGCAAGAAGAATGAAGAAGATTTTAATTTAGATCTCTGACGGATATATCACTACCACCCCAATTCTGGGTCCACACCTAAAAACAACAGTAACAAAAAGACCACATGTCGTTGTTCCAAAAAATCTACATGTGGTTATGTGGAGGTGTGGTTTATTAAGAAGGCGGTGTAGTTTTTTTTATAGAGCTATAGTTTTTTTTTTTTTTTGAAGGTGTGGTCTTTTTTTGAGGTGTCATTTTTTTAAAAGAAGTGTTGCTTATTTTTTTGAGGGGGTGTTGTTTTTAAGAAGGTGTTATTTTTGGTGGTGTAGTTTATAACCAGGTGTAGTTTTTAAGTAGTCGTTTTTTATGGAAGTATAGTTTTTTGAAGTGTGGTTTATAGGGAGGTATAGTTTTTAAGTGGTTGTTTTTTAAGGAAGTATGGTTTTCTAAAGTGGTATGATTTTTTTTAATCGAGGTGTTGTTTTTTGAGGCGTCGTTTATCAGTGGGTGTAGTTTTTAAATAGCAGTTTTTTAAAGAAGTATGGTTTTTTGAAGTGTGGTTTATAAGTGGGTGTAGTTTTTAAGTGGATGTTTTTTAATGAAGTATGGTTTTATGAAGTGGTGTAGTTTATAACTAGGTGTAGTTTTTAAGAAGCTATTTTTAAGGAAGTATGGTTTTTTTTGGTGTGGTTTATATAACTAGGTATAGTTTTTACGTAGCTATTTTTTAAAGTATGGTTTTTGGAGGTGTGGTTTTTAAGTAGGTGTAGTTTTTAAGTGGCTGTTTTTTTACAGAAGTGTGGTTTTCTGAAGTGGCGTAGTTTTTACGCATCTATTTCTTAAGGAAGTATGGTTTTTTTGAGGTTATTTCTTAAGCAAAGCACCACCACTTGGAATATTGTTTGTGTGGTCAACTTTGGGAATGTATCGTATTGTTTTACATTCGTGAAAAATAACTTCAACGGTTAGATCCAACCACTACAAGAGAATGAGCATTTTTTGTCAGAAAAATCGTCAGACTGTCTAGAGAGATTTTTGCCTGACGTACAGGCTGACGAACGTACTGACGATTACTATTTTGATGCTTTTCCTGACGATACTACGTCAGACATATCGTCACATAAATCGTCAGAAGCCTTCGTCAGGTTAAGCGTCACATTAATCGTCAGAATATACGTCAAATATGTATCGTCAGAAAAAGCGTCAGCTTTTGCGTCAGAATATGCGTCAGAATAATCGTCAGAATAGCCGTCAGAATAATCGTCAGAAAGTGCGTCAGATATAACGTCAGATATATCATCAGATTTTGCGTCAGACTATTCGTCAGATATTGCATCAGACTAATCGTCAGATGGTGCTTTTCTAGGCGCTATTATAATTTTAGTTATAACATTTCATTGAACAGTATATTGTAGATGAAATTTGATGTTTCACAAAGCTCCTCGATTTGTCTAATGATGTATTATTTAATTAAGCTTGATTTAGTTCCGGGGGGAGGGGATTAATTTCCATCCCTAGCTAGTATTGTAGGTTTGAGCTAACGCAGACCCCATATTTATACGTTTATGGGACACTTAAGAATCTACCCAATAGACTTACAATACTATATTCATACAGTAACTTGACAATTTTATAATCTTGCTAGAGTTCCTCGGGGACAGTCGGGGACAATGTGGCATCTCTAGAGACATAGAATTTGTTATGTGCATGCAATGTCTTTGTATTTTATGGTTTAGGAAAATACTTGTAGGGCATACTGGAAATAAGTTAGGGCGAATTGCCCTCTAGATTTGCTAGATGGATACTATGCCAGGAGCCGCATTTGCTTGGTTGCATGGTCTAAAGATCGTGGTCTTAATTTAATACTATGGCTTTAAGTTCATATTTAAAGGTTGGTAAGACCTTCAAAATTTTATAATGGTTGAAAAACCTATCTTTATCTACCTTGAAAAATTGGCCCGATAGTTGACACTGAAAATGGCATATTGCATGTAAAGAATGCAATATGTGGAAATTTGATGCCTTGGACATTTTGCGCATAGCCCTAGAGTTGTTGGTGTAGGTTATTATTTAGGCAACGTTACCAGGACTCTAACCTGACTTTAAAAGAGATGTCACGTGGATGGGGTTAACTTTTACTTTCTAGTTCGTGTCTCCATGCATGGAACTGACCGTGCACAAAACTGTGGTTCTCAAACGGGGAGAATCTGGCCTTTGGGGCAAACTGCTTCCGGAGTGTTTTAAGGGTCTGTCTTCTGGCATCAACACCCTCATTCTACGTGATGACATTATGCAAGATCCTAGTCAAATCTAAGTAGGATATGGCCTCCGAAATGTAAACACTGTGTGTTGCTAGGTTATTGAAGGGTTTACGTTATGCAGGCTGTGTTTTGGTCGGTTGCATTTGGGACATGGTCGAGAAGCTGTAGTTGAAGATGCGAAGCAATAGGAACTAACAGAATGGGGTTTAGATTTATCCTCCTCCCAGTGTGGCAATTAGAATTCAAGAGTTTACAGTAGAAAGATTGTTTGGGATCGTTCGGGATGGCCGATATATTCAAACTATATTATTTCAGCTGCCATAGCTCTATATATATGTTTCAAAATAGTGCACCTAGTTATCTATAAAAACAACCACGTTTCGGCCTCCAAAACATAAACCCTATGTGTTGCTAGGTTATTGTAGGGTTTACGTTATCGAGGTTGAGTTTTGGTCGTTTGCACTTGGGTCATGGTCAAGAAGTTGTAGTTGAAGATGCAAAGCAATAGGAACTGACAGAATGGGGTTTAGATTTATCCTCCTCCCAGTGTGGCAATTAGAATTCAAGAGCGCCTTTTGTAGTAACAAGATTGTTTGGGATCGTTCCGGATGGCCGATAGATCCAAACTCTGTTATTTCAATTGCCATAGCTTTGCATGTATGTTAAAAAATGGTGCGCCTAGTTATCTATAAAAACAACCACGTTTCGACCTTTGAAACGTAAACCCTATGTGGTGCTAGGTTATTGTAGGGTTTACGTTATGGAGATCAAGTTTTGGTCGTTTGCACTTGCGACATGGTCGAGAAGTTGCAGTTGAAGACGCAAAGCAATAGGAACTGACGGACATGGGTTTGGATCTATTTTCCTCCCATTGTGGCAATTAGAAATCAAGAGCTAATTGTATACAGATTGTCTTGAATAGAAGCGCTCAAAAGAGTTGGAATTATTGACCTTGTCATAATTTCTAATGCATTCTAAAAACTTTACTCATGTGGCATGTCTTCCTCTCCCATGGCCACTAAATCATTGTGGGATACGCGTATATAAGGTGACACTTCTCAGGTGTGTTAGTTCATATGCATGCTTTTATATGGATATGGTGGGTTAGAACCTCCAGGTTGTTTAAGAATAGAATAGAATAGAATAGAATAGAATAGAATAGAACAGAATAGATTTTTTATCGTCCACGGAGACAAATTGGCCTATGGGACCCAAACAAAAAGAGAGCAGCAAGCGCATTACTGTCAGGATTTAAGGCAACCAATCTTTATCCAAATGTATGCAAAAAGGCATCAATTACATGAGGATCCCTAAAGCAAAATGAGGTGGTTGCACTCAGATCTGAATATCTCGAGCTGCGTTGATCTTGTTCAAATGATTTTTGGAGGAGCAACCAGCGAAAAGTTGTAGTCAAATGTATGAAAAAATTTGGCTCAATTTGGATCTGAAATGTCTGAGGAAATTGAGTTCAAAGTTGGAGGAAAATTTGGCCAGTGCACTACCCTGGAACAAAACA
Source organism: Isoetes taiwanensis (assembly GCA_021234155.1). Classification (NCBI taxonomy): domain Eukaryota; kingdom Viridiplantae; phylum Streptophyta; class Lycopodiopsida; order Isoetales; family Isoetaceae; genus Isoetes; species Isoetes taiwanensis. The sequence continues at coordinate 4,662,008 of JAJEKV010000084.1, read as the reverse complement.
ATGTCTGCACACTCAAATGATGATATCTCGAGTTTAACTGAACAATTTTGCATGATGTTTAAAAGACTATCAGAGAAAAGTTGTAGGAACATGTGGGAAAAAACTTTGCCTAATTTGGAACTGGGATGATGGAGAAAAACGAGTTTAAAGTGGATCCAAAATTTTGTCAGTGAACTGTCACAGAAAATCAACAAGTAATTTTTTGGATCAGCAAGTAGAACTGACACAGGTCTGAATATGTCCTAACATGATGTTGACCCTCAACCTGGCTGGCTTAACAGTCAGACACAAGAAGCCAACTTGAAACTATACTCAAGTTGGGGTTAGAACCTCCAGATCATTTAAGGCGATCAATCTATACAAGAAAATTTCAATAGGATAGCTCAAAAGTTCATATGTTCATACCTTTCCCATTTCTAGAAAATGGTAGCAGTACTCAAATCGAGGTGGCATGCAGAGATAAATTGATTCTTGATTATTGATTACTCACACTGATAGAGAAAAGTTGTTGGAAAGCAATGGTGAAAACTTTGGCCAATTCTGAGCTCAGATCTGTGAGATATTCGAGTTCAAAGTCGGTGAAAAATTTGGTCAATGAAAGCCAAACTAAATGAGGATTTTGAGTTGCTAATGGAGTTTTTGAGAAATTCCAAAGCTGAGGTGTGCCAAAAGGAGTTGTGATATGGGGCAAGTGGTCAAATTTGTGCACTGATTTGCAAAACACAATCAAGAATAGTCTCAAACAACATGCAAATGTCTGCAATATGAGTTTGTACTAGTTTATTTTGAAAATTTTGAGGCATACAAGTACGAATGGTTGCTATGAGAGATTGCAAAATTTGTTCTTTGCAAAAATTATGGAAGATGACATGGCATGTGTATGGTGAGGTGGTAAAGATGAGTGCTGAGGTGGCCAGGGATAGGTTCTGTACGTATGAAATTATTTTTTCAGACGTATAAAGTCCAAAAATACGTATTTTTGGGAAAAATACGTATTTTTCGTATTTAATCCTCACCGGCCGGAAAAAAAAATTTCGCGTAAGCGAAACCTTCAGTTTCGCTTACGCGACAGTTTCGCTTACGCGACAGTTTCGCTTACGCGAAAATTCAAGGTATTTTTTAGGCATTTGTAGGCATTTGTATTTAATACTCACCGGCCGGAAAAAAAAAATTTCGCGTAAGCGAAACCTCCAGTTTCGCTTACGCGAAAATTGTAGGTATTTTTTAGGCATTTGTAGGCATATTCGCAAACCTTTGTAGGCTTTTTTTTTTTTTTTTTTTTTTTTTATTATGAATAGTATGGGATGTAATAGACATGTGTAGGTTATGAAAAAACTGCAAATACCACCATGAAAATTTTCTATAGCACTTTTGGCTTGCCTATAATTTTGCACATTGTCTCTATATGTATGAAACAAAGGCTATATTTTTTTAAGGGAAACGACATGTGGCCTATATACCAGTTGTTGTATAAAACATGTAGCTTAGCTTATGATGAAAGAGGTGAATATGATGGGCTATAGGCCAAGACAATGGAAATGGAGTGTATAGAAGTTGAAAATCTTAAAAAAAAACTTGTGGTGTACTGGCCAAATTGTGGTTTAATGCGCCCAATAAGTTCATTTTGCAGTTAATGGTTCCAAAGATATGGATACACTTGGTTTTCATGGTGAACTTGAAGTTGATAGAAGAAACCTCTGAGGCTTGTTGATCAAGACCTTTAAGGGCTGGAAATGATAAAAAATAAAACCAAATGCAATGGTTCAACATGGAGTAAAACAATCTTAAATTGTACACGACTGTGGGGATTGACATGGCAGGTTTAAGAAATGACCATGGTTATGAAAATAATGTCATTGGATATTTTGAATTAGGATTTCGAAAATAGGCTAATGCCATGCCTATGTAAATTATATTTGTTATCCATTGTCTCAAAAATGACTCTGTACAGGAGATGACAGATGTAAATTAGGGCAGAACTGGAATGCACGAGGCACCTCTATGGATGCATCACGGCCTGTAGATATGGATCTAAGCCGGTTTTGCTTGTAAAGTGGGTAGCAAGGGTATCCTCCTTGCTTAAATACAAAAAACGAAATTGGTAAGAAAGCCGCCCATATCCAGGCAGTTCATTTCGCTCAGTTCATTTCTTGCCATGTTTTTGCTTGCGGCGCTTCATTGCATGAAAGAGAGGAGACCGGAATGTTGCAACAAATGGTTGGCAGCCTTGCATGTTACTGTTTGATTACAGAGGAACTCCTTTTCGGCTCACTGAATAGAGGGATGGAAATCGTTGAGCAAGGCACAAGGAGATGCTGAAAATTCGAAATATATGGAGGAGTGAGGAAAAAGCATCAAATATTCTCCTCATATCAGAATGAATGGTGATGCTGCACAAGAATCTGGCAAACATCGAGCAAATCAGGTTGGAATAACTTTTAGACTTCATTTGATTATTGCAACATCTAGCAGTAAGAGTAGACTAGCTAGAATAACTAGCCAAAGGAAATTACATGAATAGATAAATAGATAAATCTTAACTGATTGGTTCTTGTTTAATACTCAAAGAGCAATAAATCTCGATATATGCATGCTGCTTAAGATTTACTGATCTGGACTGTCTTATGGATTCTAAATTTGAGTTTGGGAAGGGAGATCTCATAAGACTAATAAACCATAAATAACCTGCCAAGTGCACTGGTGTGTAGTGAATGGGACAGGTTAATTGCTACATGAATTAACTAAGATGATGTATATTGGCTCTGAGAATGCAAAGTGGAAAGCTCCCATGAGCAATTTGGTAATACTAAAATGTATAATGAATATGAATGTCTTACATCTCATATTGATAAATTCACTGTTAAACTCACAGTTGGGCTTACATTGCTGATAAATTGTACTTCATAATGGCATAAATGTGAATTATAAGCTTTCTGTGCACATATATTTTGCCATGCTGCTTTTATAGTTGCTACAAGTGTTTTGTTGCTTGGCTTTGCTAAGTGGGCTTGTACAGGATTTGTAGGCCTATGCAAAATCTTTTTTCAGTTGACAAAGTCCTAAGGACTAGAAGCTAGTGCTCTAAATAGGAAGCATGCTAAACCATGTGTTATAATGATAGAAGCTTTTTTAGCATTTAGTGCACGATGAAATGAGTTTATGATTTATGCTTGTATCTTGAGTTGGGTACAGCGAGGTAGACGCCTACATCAACATCATTTCTACACTCCCATGATAAGAATGAGTTTGGTATTGGTAAACCGTTCATAGCCATTGATAATTGGTTTCCAGTTTGCCTTGTACTTCCGAGGTAAATAACGGGGCATGTGGTAAGGAGATAAAGATTTTGAGAAAATGATTTATACAGACATACGTTGAGCAATTACACAGTCCCGTGGATATGTTAGCACTGCCAAGAGGTTCATCTTGTATGTCCAACAGAAGGGTACCCGAAGTCAAGGCATGTGTAACACGAAAAGGTTTGATGCATTTAGATATACAGGAAAGGAAGATAATCTGAATTGTTATGAAATTTTACAATAGGGTTGATATCAGGTTGACATTTCTTATGGGCTTTCCAAAGGGTATATATCTGGCATAGCACTGGCCTAGCACATACTTACAGGAAGATATGCACTAGTTGAATAATACATTAAGATTCATTTAATTCTAAAGTGCTCTAGGTGCTGACCTTGCTGGAAATAAAGATACATGACAGGAACAGATGGCTCGTCCATGCCAAATATCGGGAAGGAATCTTCCAAACCTAGTCACAATTATTTAAGTAAACTTCTTAGCATGCATGCTAATATAGTGGATGCATGTGGATTAAAAGTTTAGTGCAGAGAGTAAGATATGCTTTGCTGGACAAATAAACCTAGCTATTATGTTTATGATTACATGCAAGGTGAAGGGCGAAAAGCTCAAGAAATCTAAAGCTTACCTGTTAGTGACTTAGGCTCTTACCCTTCTTAGGCTAACTGTCCTTTGGTTTCACTGCAGGTAACGGGATTTCTTGCTCCCTGTGTGTTTTCACATTATTTCAAGTACGAATAAGCTGTCAAGACATCATTATGGAAGATCTATCATTAGATATCTTTATATATTTTTGCATTTGGAATTTTGTAAGAGATAATGTTTTTTAATTCATGAGAAAGGTTAGTACTTCCTTGTTCCATTTTGTAAGCTGATTTCTGCTGCGGGTTACTGCAGTAAAGTTTAATGGATATTTAATGTTCTTATTTATTGTATATCTTTAGTCGGGAGATGTATAATGACTACTATGGAAAATCAACTTTCTAAGGTTTGCTTTTGCCTAAAAGTTAAGCTCTAAGAATAAAAGTTCTTGAAAACTGAGAAATAGTTGTAGATTATCTTATTCTTAACCATGTTATGGCCTAAGTTTGAAATACACCTGTTTTAAACTTAGGGCTGCCAATTGTACCTTAAAAAGGTCTTTGCAAAAGGTCTTGGAAAGGTAGAAAGTCTGTTTGAACAGGTTTAAGGTTTTTTTTTTTTAATTATTATTGAGGCATTTACATATTTCTGAATGTAGTAAAAGGCCCTTATACAGTACACAATTTATAAAGCATTATCTAAGGCTTGCACAACTAAGTTAGGACTGCCTAGCCTAGTATTGGCCTTCATATTTTATAACGTGGCCATATACATGAATGGTTACCTTGCTTGCAAGGCACCCTTTGCTTAAAAGTTGCATTTATACATGCATTTGCATGTCACTTCGTTGGCTTGCATGCATTTCTTGGTGCTTTCAAATGATTCATTTTCAAATATGACTTTGCATGTATACACTTGTCACTTCCTTGGCTTGCATGGCATTTTAATGCATTTTGGTGTTTCTAACACTTTTTCATAGCCAAAGATGGTCTTCCTTTTGACGTTTGGAGAGGCGACATATTGCAACCCAACTTGCAACCCAACGTAAAGATCACAAATGTATGTTTTTTAGTTCAATGTTGTCTTTTGGCTGATAATGGCAGAGGATATCCTCCATATATTATGGATGTTGCAATGTTTTGTGGCCCGAACACTTCCTGTGCCCTAACAAAGCCGCAGAGAGTGCTATCTTCATTCCGTTGGTTGGTTATTTGCTGTGGGTCTTCAATTTACAGCTTGTAACAGGCTATCTGTGACTATGTACTCTTTTTTCTTGATCTTCCAAAGACTGTGCATGGCTATCCTTTTTTCTCTTGGCATCTTTGTAGTTGCTTACAAATTCTGCCATTGGCAATAAACTGGAAAGTTCTCTTCAAATCCGTTTAGCTCATTTGCATTTTGAAATTGTGATGGAGGAGCTATTCTAGGAATTTCTATGATCTGATTAGCTTGGCCAGCAAGTTGTATTGGAGCACAACGGCATAGTCAAATGGCCCTACAAATGAGTGCACATTTTCTGCAACAAAAGTTTCAACTGGCTTTTTGCTAACCAAAGGCTCCATTCCAGGTCTGTGTGATCAGTGTTTTTACTTGGAGCATACTTTTCAAATGAGTTCTAGAACATACCCTTTGGCATATATGATCTGCAAACCTTTTGTTAGATTTACATGTGTTTGCATTTCGTTATTTAGCATATAACATACTACAAGAATAAGGATTTTGTGACTTTGTGACTTAAGAAGTTTTAACTTTCAGGCTGCTGCTACAAGGCATTACGCCTATGTTCATATGTTTTCTTTTCTTGTGCATGACCAAATTAGTTCGGAACCTGTGAATATTACGTATCTTGTTGCATTAGCAAGTCAAGCCCCCCTTCGTGTGGCTTTATTAGTTGATTCTGGCCTCTTCTGGTAGGATAAAAGTATATGTTGCATGTCAACTTTATTGATCTTGCAGTTTTCATTCTTAATTCCTATTTGGTACTCTTTATGTCTGATCAATTTCTACTAAGATAATAAGGTGAAGGAAGGAAGGAAGGAAGGAAGAAACTTTTAATGTCCACTGAACCCAATCGGGTTATGGGACCACAAGTACAAAACGGGACCGAAGTCCCTAACCAGAACAAGGGCCGAAGCCCACAGAACAAAACATAATCACCATGGCCCAGATTAAAAACCACCTGGGAAAAAACTGTTGCCAGGATGATTACACATCCAAAAATCCATGCTATTGCAAGAAGCAACAAGCATACCTCCAACAGACAAGCCTTCACCAAACGCCTCCGAGCCGTAACCTCTTCACAACTATGTGCTGGAAAACAGACGCCCCCAACGCCAATCGCCCAGACGCTCAGGGAAGGCGGCGCTCAGAAACCGCTCAGGGAAATCGCCCAGTGGAGGTGCCTCCTCACTAAAGCGCTCCACCGATCCAGGCATGCTCTCAGGCGCAAACGCTCAGGCACGCTCTCGCAGGCTCACAGGCGCTATCCATCACTGCACCTCCCAGGCGCCATCCGTCACTACGCCCAGACAACCCTGAAGGCGCCCAGGCGCTCAGGCAGGCGGCCGGGCCGGCGCTCAGGAAGGGCGATAAGTCGTGGTGTTCTATAGCTTACCTGTCATCCCTTGTCTGGTTACCAAGTTTATTGCTAACTTTGACATGATTGGGTGCAGGTAACCGGGACTCCACCTCCTTGTTTCTTTTTGTTTCGAATGGTGATACCATTTTTATATATGATCTTTATTTGGGAAAATCCAGATAAGCTATCTGAACTTACACTTATCTTGTTGCTAGTACAGTAGAACAGAATGAAACTTACTCCATCATATTCTGTCCTACTAGTAATGGTGCCCAGCGTTGCTGGCATAAGTTAAGAACGTGTAAATAATGTTTAAGAGAATGTAAGATGCCATATAATGGATGGTTTTACCTCAGTATTCCTTCCTTGATCAATAAGCATCTTTAGCACTCATGTGAAGCATCATGCTGGAATAGTTTTTAAAAACATAGTCTATTTTAAAGCTCTTTTCTTTTGCTCCAGTGTTGAAAACCTGTAAATGTTGACGTTTACACTAATGCATAGACTCAAGCCTCTTGGCCTAAGTATTATGTTGGATTTTATGAAGGATTTGATAACCATTGGCAACTTGCTTTATTAACTTTACGACGCTGATATTCTTTCTTGAATGCCATAATTATTCCAACATTGTAATTCTGAATTGCAAAGTTTCTTCAAATTTCCTTCCAGTTCTTTATTTCTCATGACTTCGACTATAGTACACATGACTTGCGACTTTGTACTATATTGGTGTGGCTATGTTTAATCTAATTGAGATGATAAAGAGTTAGTGAGTATTATAGTGCAACAAATCATAATACATCTAGGTGAGACAATGTATAATAGTTTGTCATCTTTAAGAGCAATTGGATTGCTTTTTATATTCCAATATGAAGATAGCATTTGACACAAAAATAATTGCACAAACATTGGTAGAAATAACATGGAAGAGTTTCTTCGCATTTGAAATGAGGTAAGATTTGTTCTTCAAAATTATCATAGCAACATTATTGTAGCACCATTGCATCTAGACTTACTGCCAAATCCATTAAGTGAGCATTACACTTGCCACCCCTGCATCTATAATTACTTGCCCAATCCGTTAGGTGAGAACTGCACCTGGAATCTTGCCTTTTACACTTACACAATCATATCCAATCTCAGAATCTCAATACCCAAAAGGTTACAACAGCCTTATTGTTGGTTCTATATAGTTACATGCAAAGCACGGTAAATGTCACAAATGTAGTCCATAAGAGGCATCATAAGAAACTATTTGTCATGATCCATGTCATGATCCAGCTGCCGCTGCTGCTGTAAACACAAAGATGATAAGATGTAAACACCATTCTGTCGTAATAAAACTTGCTGGTGGAAACTGCCTTCGCACAGTTCTTCCAAGCAAATCATCTTGTCATGCAAAACTTTTCAGTTTCATTACATAAAATTATGCAACGGAAGTTAGAACAAAATGCAAAGACTTGCTTTCTATTTTAAAAGACTGCCTATGTCTTTTCTTTATTTTTCGCCTTTGGCACATTCATGGTTGCCCTTCTCAGAACAGGATTAGATGGCCCATGTAAAGGGCCTGACTTCATGAAGAAAACACTGATCTAATCTGCCTTTGTGTGGGGCCATTTTCCTATGTGTTCTCCCCCCAACATGCTCCTTCAGTAGGTTTTTTCTATGATCAGTCATTTTGAGGAAGGTAAGGCCACTCAGAGGCACGGTGAAGAACAAACAGCCCTGTTGATAAAAAGTGCCATGTTAATAAGGTGGCACAGAAACAATAGGTTGGCATGTCATAACTAGTATGCCCTGGACAGCCCGCAGTATTTTATTTTATTTTTCCAACATGTAGCTTATTTATTCAATACATGGCAAATATCTTCAATATAACTTTTTCATTCAAGTAGCTTAGTTAGTATTTTCTTCAAATAAATTTGCATGTCTCCTGACCTGAGAACATTAAGATACAATAATGAAGACAGTAACAGAATTGTCTAGGTCATCCATCTCAGATGTGATCAACCATCATTTCATGCAGAAGTTAGATGGATTTGCGTACTTATAGCATGTTTTCTCTTCAGCTCTAGAAACTTCCTTCGTCTTCGTCAAGTCCCAGAGCATATCAATCTATCTTTGCTCTTGCCAGTGTAATTCATTTGGATGATTCAACTCAAAAATCCTGATCATCTTGCAGTTGGACTCTCATAAGGAAACGGCAGAATTGGGTTTGATCTGACTTCGACTTATGAACAATTTATGAGATCTAGATAACCTAAGATGCTGGTATATCTTAAAAAAGCTTCAAACAATCAACATCATTTTCGTCAAACGAAGCATTCATTTAGAAGTCAGAAGCAACTGACTTGTCTTAACCATGTAAAACTGACTGCTTAGCAGTAGGGAACTGTGAACTTTGTGACACATAAATTACTTTCGTTTTTACAAATGGAGTATAAGGTGCCGGCTTACCTGAAATTGCAGCTTGATCGGAAGCCAAATCCTTCAACCCTTCTAGTTCTCGCTCCAAATCTGTGCACGGATCTGGCACACTTCTGTAGCTGCTGCATGGGGGATGACTTCAAGGTCGGCCATGGCAATGGATTATTTCACGCTGGAGAAATTGCGGACCATGTTCCGAAAGATGCAGGGCCCCAACATCACTTGCCAAGTGAAAGAGAAGATTAGGGAAGCGGACATCCACCGCACTTGCGACCACTGCGGATCTCCCCCCTGCTCAGAAAAGCCAGAACCAAAGCACCGGATTGCATGCTTTACTTGGTTCGGCGCGAGGCCATATTCTCTCTAGTCTGGCTAGCGCAATACCCCCAGTTTGGCTTACATTCCATAGCCCGGCGTCACGATGAGTGGAAGGAGCCACCAGACCAAAATATGGCAAACATGATGGTGACCGTCGAAATTAGGGCGTGAAATCTCGACCGTCGAAATTAGGGTGTGGTTCAAGACACACCCTAAAACATTATAATAAAGATTGCAGGACAACGTATACTTCAATCATGGCTATGGCTATAAACTTAACGAGAGAGAGATTATACAAGAAATTTTGTACTCAAGGCTTCTTCTAAACTACTTTTGAGTTTATTGTGGCCTTTTTGCCTACATAGGAGGTCTTCCTTTTTTATGAACAAGAACAAAGAATGTAGAGATATTTCTACTTTGCACTATCTATCTTATGGGGTCTTTTTGTAAACAGGCGTATATGAAAAGAGGCACACTAGCCTTCTAGCTACCTACAGGAATGTAGATAATAGCAGATCAAATTAATATATTTAGATTTGAACTTGGTTGACGAAATTTTGTCCAGTACTCTAACAAGTTTACTTAGAAATTATATCCAGGTCTTGGCCTAAAGAGAGATGCACCTATTCTCAGGGCTGCTTATTGAACTTTTAAGTTCCCAATCTGCAGATTAGGGATGGTAAAGTTAAAGTCTTAAGACTTAAGGTATTTTTTTATGTAACTCCAGTTCCTTGGTTTTACCTCGGACCATGACTTGGATAATAGGTGCTTGTATTCATTATTATACTCTGATATGTCATGTTTATTTTATACACATTCTTAAATAACTGCTTCCATGACACAGGACATGGACATGGAAAAATACGGTGCATGAACACAAAAAGATCCAGCTCTAGTTGTGCTGCCCAGATGCTTTTGGCAAGTACTTGACTACTAGATGAAGAAACAAGATAACATTACTTTATTACTTGAGTCAACTCAGATGTGTATTATGGTGGACATAGAGAAGATGGGTTACAATTGAACAAGAAAGGGATATCGACATCAAGAATCTATTTCTGTAAGTAATAAACACCTCTAGGGGTTTTTTTTTGGTGCTGGGTTTCCCCTAGATGGTTGAAAATATATTTAAAAAAACCAATCCCATAAAAAGAAATCTTCTGAGACTTGAAAAACAGAAGTGCATAAAACTTCCATTTGGGCTAATAAATTTATCAAAGTTGATGGAGATATGTTGTACATACAAGATTCCAAAGAGGGCATTTTCGAATCATCACAAGGGGCGTTAGCAAAAATATTTGTAAGTAATTTCCTTTACAAATTATGTGTTGTATAGTGAGTATATTAGCATAGTGAGGGTAGGGCCCATGGGTTACAGCAGGGTCCTACTCTCCTTGATGTAACTAGCATCTTTTGGAAAAGTTTTCTAAGGAATTTTTCTGTATTCTGATGGCCCCCTGAACTACGGTCGGAGGTAGGCTTTTTTTATTATTATTGAGGCATTTACATATTTCTGAATGTAGTAAAAGGCCCTTATACAGTACACAATTTATAAAGCATTATCTAAGGCTTGCACAACTAAGTTAGAACTGCCTAGCCTAGTATTGGCCTTCATATTTTATAACGTGGCCATATACATGAATGGTTACCTTGCTTGCAAGGCACCCTTTGCTTAAAAGTTGCATTTATACATGCATTTGCATGTCACTTCGTTGGCTTGCATGCATTTCTTGGTGCTTTCAAATGATTCATTTTCAAATATGACTTTGCATGTATACACTTGTCACTTCCTTGGCTTGCATGGCATTTTAATGCATTTTGGTGTTTCTAACACTTTTTCATAGCCAAAGATGGTCTTCCTTTTGACGTTTGGAGAGGCGACATATTGCAACCCAACTTGCAACCCAACGTAAAGATCACAAATGTATGTTTTTTAGTTCAATGTTGTCTTTTGGCTGATAATGGCAGAGGATATCCTCCATATATTATGGATGTTGCAATGTTTTGTGGCCCGAACACTTCACATGCCCCTAACAAAGCCCATGAGAGAGTGCTATCTTCATTCCGTTGGTTGGTTATTTCTTTGTGGGTCTTCAATTTACTGACTTGTGCTTGGGCTATCGTGACTATGTACTCTTTTTCTTGATCTTCCAAAAGGCGTGCATGGCTATCCTTTTTTCTCTTGGCATCTTTGTAGTTGCTTACAAATTCTGCCATTGGCAATAAACTGGAAAGTTCTCTTCAAATCCGTTTAGCTCATTTGCATTTTGAAATTGTGATGGAGGAGCTATTCTAGGAATTTCTATGATCTGATTAGCTTGGCCAGCAAGTTGTATTGGAGCACAACGACATAGTCAAATGGCCCTACAAATGAGTGCACATTTTCTGCAACAAAAGTTTCAACTGGCTTTTTGCTAACCAAAGGCTCCATTCCAGGTCTGTGTGATCAGTGTTTTTACTTGGAGCATACTTTTCAAATGAGTTCTAGAACATACCCTTTGGCATATATGATCTGCAAACCTTTTGTTAGATTTACATGTGTTTGCATTTCGTTATTTAGCATATAACATACTACAAGAATAAGGATTTTGTAACTTTGTGACTTAAGAAGTTTTAACTTTCAGGCTGCTGCTACAAGGCATTACGCCTATGTTCATATGTTTTCTTTTCTTGTGCATGACCAAATTAGTTCTGAACCTGTGAATATTACGTATCTTGTTGCATTAGCAAGTCAAGCCCCCCTTCGTGTGGCTTTATTAGTTGATTCTGGCCTCTTCTGGTAGGATAAAAGTATATGTTGCATGTCAACTTTATTGATCTTGCAGTTTTCATTCTTAATTCCTATTTGGTACTCTTTATGTCTGATCAATTTCTACTAAGATAATAAGGTGAAGGGCGATAAGCCGTGGTGTTCTATAGCTTACCTGTCATCCCTTGTCTGGTTACCAAGTTTATTGCTAACTTTGACATGATTGGGTGCAGGTAACCGGGACTCCACCTCCTTGTTTCTTTTTGTTTCGAATGGTGATACCATTTTTATATATGATCTTTATTTGGGAAAATCCAGATAAGCTATCTGAACTTACACTTATCTTGTTGCTAGTACAGTAGAACAGAATGAAACTTACTCCATCATATTCTGTCCTATTGCAGGACAACGTATACTTCAATCATGGCTATGGCTATAAACTTAACGAGAGAGAGATTATACAAGAAATTTTGTACTCAAGGCTTCTTCTAAACTACTTTTGAGTTTATTGTGGCCTTTTTGCCTACATAGGAGGTCTTCCTTTTTTATGAACAAGAACAAAGAATGTAGAGATATTTCTACTTTGCACTATCTATCTTATGGGGTCTTTTTGTAAACAGGCGTATATGAAAAGAGGCACACTAGCCTTCTAGCTACCTACAGGAATGTAGATAATAGCAGATCAAATTAATATATTTAGATTTGAACTTGGTTGACGAAATTTTGTCCAGTACTCTAACAAGTTTACTTAGAAATTATATCCAGGTCTTGGCCTAAAGAGAGATGCACCTATTCTCTTTAGGGCTGCTTATTGAACTTTTAAGTTCCCAATCTGCAGATTAGGGATGGTAAAGTTAAAGTCTTAAGACTTAAGGTATTTTTTTATGTAACTCCAGTTCCTTGGTTTTACCTCGGACCATGACTTGGATAATAGGTGCTTGTATTCATTATTATACTCTGATATGTCATGTTTATTTTATACACATTCTTAAATAACTGCTTCCATGACACAGGACATGGACATGGAAAAATACGGTGCATGAACACAAAAAGACGCCCACCCTCGGCATGGCACAATTCAATGTGGCACGCCAGGCGAGGGTCACCGCAATAATAATAATTAAAAAAAAAAAAGTTTTTTTTTCTCTCTCTCTCTCTTCGTGTAAGCAAAACCTTGGTTTAAACTACTTGAAACTTTCAGCGTAAAGCTGAAGGTTTAAACTTTTTTTTTTTTTTTTTTTTATTAGTTATCTAACTAGGCTTAGGTCCTTGTGCACAGATCAAATTGAGAATGTTTAAAGCAACTTAAATCTGGATGCCACATGCTGGCAATCCAATGGACCATTATGCATTTCTCATATTTTCATTTTTTTTTAAAATAATGCTAAGGTCTAATGCATGGTTCGCAGACTTTGCGAGTGCAAAAATATGACCTAATGGTCTCCAAACGGCCGTTCTACCGGACATGATATTTTTTCTCCTCAAAACTCCCAATAATAGCTCCTGTCATCTTCATGCATGAATCTGTTGGTATCTGGTTGGATGGAACGAGCGTATGGCTAGAATACATTTACAAAGAGGCCGGTCCTAAGAACAGAACTAAGGTAAAGCCTATATATAGGGTTGTAATTTACAATCCGGTGCATGCAGATTGCGGAACAGGGCTGGTCCAATTTCCCACTGCAATGGGAAGAAGGAAAGGGGATCTGAATGCTTCTACGAAAAAGAAGATTGAAGAGGAAAAGAAGCTGAATGCCAAACGTAAGAAGCTCTATGATTTTCATGCACCAGTCTGCCTTGCCAATAAAGATCTGAATAATCCTGGAGTTCCTGAGGGCAATAAGGAGACTGGAGGCAACGTCATGAGCAATACCAATCTGCCAGACATTGAGGTGGAGATTACTGGCTGCAAGACCAATATGGGAAATCAGGCCTCAAACAGCACTCCCATCATGGACACCTACAACTTCTCAGCTAATCTGGAGGCATCTGAACACATTCAACAATCTCAGGTTTGAGATCTTGTAATTTGGTTAAAGCCTAGGCTTATATAACTCTCTCTGATGTTTGATCTGCTTTATATTGCCTAGTGAATGTTATTCTATCTCCTTTCTATCATTTTAGCCTAGAATAGGTTGCTGGGTATCAACTCTTAATACGTTTGTTCTTTCAGATCTTCTTAACTTCTTTTACATGATATCTGCATAAAATGCTAATGATAAAGTTCTAGTTATAGCATTTCCATGGATAACCTGAATATAATTTAATAGCCTTATCTTACCCTTTCTTTACTAGTTCTACTTGACTTTAAAAAGGTTTACAGATCTGTGTATTTAATCCTGCTGATTTTTATCTTATGCTTAAATCCTACATAAACTAGACTTAAATTATGTGGATCCCAAATCATTGTATCTTTCCCCACATCATCCATATAGTAGTATATGCTGTTCTAGTTTTTTTATACTTTAAGATTGGCTAGACTGGTCCATCTATGTATTCTCTAAGAAGAGGAGATAATTACGTCAACATGGCATTTGGTGGAAGTTTGCTGCTTAAAGGACTTCAATCTCTATGTCTTAGTGCTACCATGATTTAACAATGTAGTTTCTATTCACATGCAACCTAAGTTTTTCAGATCTGAATGTTAACCCTGCTGATGCTTAACTTTAGTTTCAAACTCTATGTCTTAGTGCTGCCATGGTTTAACACTGTTGTCTCTATGCACATGCAGCCTAGGTTTCTCAGATCTATATGTTCATCCCACTGAAACTTAACGTTAGTTTGTATCCTGCCAAAACATTACATGTATTATGCTGGCTTCAGATCATGGCATTATTGCATAGATCATTATATGCATTACTACTAGTGTTTTAGTATGTATTGCAGTATTCTTTGCTCTTTTAAGACTGGTCTGTCTCTGAATGGTATTTTTAAAGCTTAAGATGAGGAGATGAAGGCTTAAACAAAGCATATGGTGGTATATTGCTTTGCAATTGATTGCAATCACTTAGTCTTAGTGCTGCCATGATTTACCACAGTAATTTATATGCGTGTGCAGCCTAGTTAAACTTAATCTTAACTTCTCTTTTTCTGCTTTAAATTACTGTGTATCAGGCAGAGTGAAGGGGATAACTCAAAAGATCCCATGACACCTGCTAGTGCTGCCATGATTACCCATTAGGCTAATTTCTGGTTGGTTTACTGCAGGTAACAGGATCTTTTGCTCTTTTCACTGATATTTCTGTTTCAATATTATGGAGCGTCTCACGTATGAAGTATTTCTTCAAGGATCTGTGGAAGCTCTACTTTTCTACTCTATTTCTGAAAAAATTAGTTGTAAATTGTTTTAGTAACAAATGACTTCTACCCATTGGGTAATTTATTTCCATATGCTGTATTTTAAAGTATGAAAATGTATTGATGTTATTTTCTTTTTAATATATGGTACCAAATCATTGCTTAGATGTATGTACACCAGTATAATCTAAGGCTGCTAATTGAAGGCCAAATTCTCAAAAGGGCTTTTGGTCTTAGGGTCAGGACTTGTCTTGACAAAGGTTTTTTACTTGCTTTCAGTGCCTTGGTTTAACTGGGGACTTTGATTTGGTATACCTTGTGGTGTATATTCTCACTATTCTAATCTTTCTGTTTCTGAACTTTATAGGAAAACAGGGTATCCAATGAAGAAGATACCAGCAAACAGTGGATTAAGGAATTATTACCTTTTCACTACAATGAATGTGGGATTGATAATCCAAGTATAGCTGTGCAAACCATTCTGGCCTGCATCAAATCCCAGAGCATTCACGAGTATATCATTTTCAGGGAGACGCATCTTATGGAAAAGAAATGGTCACCAGTGACTTGTCTAGGGTTCAATGGATGGTTTAAAGCCTTTAATTTCATGAAGAAGGTAAATTTTGAATACACCAAATGTAAAGATCTTTTGATCTCAATTTACAATGAAATGCCCACTGTTCTCTTTAATAGAACATGTGCTGAAGATAAAGCTGGAAAAGCTTTTATGGTTGGACTCACTGCTTTGGAAAAGACCAATGAAATCTCACCCCTCACTTTCGAGATGGAGGATTCAATTGAGCCTACTGATCTGCCTAACTGCCTCTTTTCTGACAGTGACTTATCACAAGAAGATTTTCTTAGCCTTGGTACCGGCAATGCCAATACAAAAGAGGAATCCTATATCTTCAAATCTGCTGATGGTTCAGAGGATAAAATCCCCTATCTTACCTTAGCTAATTCTGCTTGCTTTCCCATTATTACTGAACCAGTTGTTGAAAGCCTTTCTGCTGGATACTTTTATGGTATTTGGAAAAGTCAAAACTTTGGGGCCCTTGCCCCAATAGATCTTGACACATGGAAAGCACTTTGGGAATAACAGATGAAGAGATTATGACTGCAAAATTCAAGGCTGCCAAGTTGGAAAAGTACTTCATGATGGAAAAACTGGATGTTAACTTTGATATTACTTTCTTTGAACAGGACTGCAACAAGAATACAGGGTTATATGTTAGCCAAAAAGGTCACATGGCCTATCCTGGGGAAGAAAGGGGTGAATTTTATCTCAAGAGGGTCTGGAGAACACACTGCCCTTATTTTAAGTGCAAATGTGACAAACGAAAAAAGAATGGTAAGTCTGAATGTCCTAGTGGCATAATTTGGTTTGATCAGAGAATCTGGTTTTTACTGAACAACATGGAGGCAGTTTACCCTGGAGCTACCCCCATGATGAAGATGGTCACCATGACCAAAATTCTGAACAAAACTATGAAACCTGCTGTCCTAGCTTACATATCATATCTGGAGGTCAGAAGGGTGATGTTTGAGATGGCCAATACCTTTGCCACTTCCCCTCAGGTCAGTCTCAAGGCTCTACATGGCAATAGTAAACTTGCCGAAATTGCTGAAAAGTCTATCAGGAATATTGATTTCCTGAAGAAACCATCATTCAATTAAATTGGGTTTATGTCTTAATTTTGGGACAAATTTCATATTGCATGTTTTTAGTAGCATATTCAAATTCACACATTTCACCTCAAAATTATGAAAACGTAATATCATGTTATTTACAAAATAGTCAATATTTCACAATATAGCACCATATCATAAAAACGTGATAACAAAAATTTACATAGTTATTCAACTTTCTTCAAGCACCCCCAATGATATCATAGCCTTCTTCCTGACATCCTGAGGTATTGTAATTCTCGCATTTCTAGCTGGAATAGTGTTTGGAGTCCATGAGTACAAAACACTTTCATAGTCTAGCCAAAGATCAGGATCACTCGGATTTCTCCTCCATCTCTTTGTCCAACAATCTGAGTACCTTTCTTTATCCGACACGTTGGTCAACTGATGACGGACACCACCATTCCACCCGCACATGGTTGAAGTTAATATTACCTTCTTCTTTGCAAATATCGGAGATAGTGAACCCCAACCACACCGATATGTATCTAAATCTGATGGCTTTACTACCACAAATTGGTGGCATTCCAAGTCGATTGGAAGGTTCATAAGCATCCATGCCTAGAAACTTTGGCCTATTGTTCTTAGGACCAACATAGTGTTTGTAAGAAGGAGGAGGAGCATATTGTTGAATGCTACTTACAATGTCATCAAAATCCTCAAAGACTGCTAAGGTCTTCCACCTAGTCTTAGGCAACCACCCTTCTTTCAATTCATCCGAGGATGTGTCTATCTCCCCCAACAGGTTAATCACCTTCTTCCAGTAAGCCACCAAGGCACGGTTGGTGTCATCTGGATTGGTTTGCCAATGCTTTATATAGTCTTGGATTCCTTCCTTAGTCAATCCCAATTGCTTCACTTCTTCAGTAGGTTTTAAAGCTTTTGGTTGACCTAGAGGTATCATAGGCTTGCCATTCTCATCTCTACGCCATATTTCCTCCCTCCTCTCCACTCATCCTCTGAAGGTCTCATCTTCCATTGGAAGATTGGAATCCCATCTCTCACCCAAAAAGTGAACTGCAGAGGCACGGAATGACCTTCAAGATCCAATGTATAACCATCCACAAAGCTCTTCCAATCGGGCACTTCTTCTATGAGAGAAGCTATAGGGTTTGGAGTAGTGCATTCATGCAAGATTTCCATTAGCCTAGGAAAGTTGGTCCTTGTTTCTTTGCTTCAAGATACAACTATATTTGCCAAATAATGCATCCACATCCTCATGGGTATGCAGGGCATAAGAAACCCTAAATTAACTCTTTCAAATATCCCCCACATTTTGTTAAGTAGGATAGGAAAGAAAACATCCACTGTTCTTATTTTGGCCAAGACAATTATCAAGTTGCAAGAGAAACCTTTTGGGTAGATCTTGAGGTTTAGCACGATGAAGTTGAAGCTCCAACATGTTCATTAGACCCATGCTTCCTAAACCTTGCCTTATTGAACTTTTCAATATTGTTAGGGTTTCCATCTAACAATGCTCTATGTAGTGTCTCGGCTAGTCAGAAGGTCACGGAGGTGACCATTGTATCCATTTTCCTAGTTTCTCAAACACCTCATAATACTCCCAATATGAAAATCTGGACCATCACTCCACAACCCAAACTAAAATGGCCATAGTAGGTTTGATTACGCCCATGCAAGATTGCCCCAGATCATTGAGATCCGTCAGAAGGGTATGATCTTCCACATGACTTTGGTATGTACTTGAATTGTGGAAGACAAGTCTTTGCTGGTCCATCTTGTCATGTATAATACATAAATAGTTATTGGGTTCCAATGCAAGATAAAGTCCTCCACATCCAATAACATGATCTACATGATAGTTGGTCACCATATGGTCCTTCATATGCTCCCCTTATCCTAGCCCTTTGACTAGGTTGCACAGTCTTATCAAGAGTCTCCTTCAACTTAGCACATAAATTGCACTTTGCAAAGTTGTTTGAAGTTGCTATGGTGACATGATTGAAATGCTTCTTCCATAACCTACTAAAGCTAGGTTGGGATATTGGAAGAATTCCCAATTCTCAAGTAGGGAATTCACTTCTTTCAAAAATACTCTTTTGAGTACAATGTGATGGCAACCTTTTCTCAACAATTTGCTCTTCCCTTTTCATCCCTTACGCTTTTTGTGTGGCATAGACTCTGCATTGAAATCAATATATTTTTCAAATATCTCCCTGGCAGCCGGGGTCCTAGCTATTGGTCTCAACAAACCATTATTTCCATGTAAAGCAATCCGTTTCCCCTCACCGCTTTTTTTTTGCCAATTATGCCATGAAGAAGTTGGAATTGCATGGATACTCGCCATGCTTTTGCACATATCCATTTGCCTAGCAAAGGGTATCTTTTTCTGTTTGGGTTTCTTTCATCTTGAAGTGCATGCTCAAGATTGTGTACATGTAGGTCCTCTTCTCATCAACGGTGTACTCTTGAAAAGTGGCTCTTGCTTCCACCAATTGTTCTATTGTGAAGAATTGCATACAATCACTCCAACAACAACTGAGCCCCTAACCTTCACCATTGTCTCACGTTTGGTGTCACTAATCAACTTGGCTCTTTTGCTAGGATAATAATGCAACCGATACTTCTCCCCTTTTGCCTAGGGTTTAGAGTTCCAACTGCCAATGGATCAATATCAAGACAATCATTGTCCCCAACAACCTCAGGCTCTGGAAAAATATAATCCTCCACAAATTGAACACTACTTATAGGCCATGCCATGATGCAAGGAACCTCCAATTGCTTGACACAACCAAAACATTCCTTGTCACCCAAACCTTTACCTTTCGGTTGTCTTCCAACATCGAAATTGCAATACCAATATTGTCTTCCCCTAGCCTTTCATCATTAACAGCTTGACCAGGATCTGCTAGCACAATGACTCCTTGGCCTACTATTTCCTTGTTGCACTTGTGCATGATTCTCACCTTCTTGTTCCTCCATTGCACCCTACTATAGAGGACTAATTGTTTTTCTTCAACATTCTTGCTAGGAGTTGGTTTTTCATTGATATTGCTCTTTTCACCATCTTGAGTTGGAGGGGCACCATTGACCTAGGCAAATTGCACCCTTTTTAGTCAATGAGTAAGAAAAAATTATTACACCATAAGATAAAAAAAGTACGTACATTTATGGAATATGTAGAGGTAAATCAAATTTTTTTAAAAGCAAGAAATTCCTTGGAAATAGGTTTAATATAATAATAACAATGGGCGTAAACGAAATCATTTAAAACAAGAATTTTCATGGCAACAACAAGGAAATGACATTTATATAAATATATCCAAATTTTAATTATCGAAAATTTGGATATATGATTACGAAAAGACATATAACTAATAGACGTGAGAATTTATTATCCATAATAATATACCCTAGATAATATAGCTGGCGGGAATTTCGTACGCCTGGCGTGTTATTTGAGGCAATAAATTATTCACGCTAATTTCTAATTAACCCTATATAAATCCGGTTCACGCTCTCAAGACCATTCTGTCCCAATTTTTTTTTCTGCCCGCCATGAAGTTGACCTCAAATTTCGAACTTCATGAAGAACCCGAGGTCTCGTCAAAGAGGCGTCGGGTTGAAGAACCCCCTCTTCCCCCCATAGATTTTCTTGCCCAATTCTCCTCGATTCCGATTGGAGGATGATCTTGATTTTGACATGGAAGAGGAGGAGTTGAGCTCCTCCCGATTCCTCCGATTCGAAGAGGAGGAAGAGGAGGAAGAGGAGGAGTTGGAGGAAGAGGAGGAGATGTCCTCCCAAGAGCATGAAACCGCCTCGCCTGGGGTTGGCTTGACCTCAAACAGAGAATGAAATCTCGAAGAAGAGGAGGAGGAGGAAGAGGAGGAGGAGGGGGAGGAAGAGGATGAGGAGGAAGGCCGAGAATTGACCAGTTTTTAGAATGGGCGGAGAGATGAGCCAGGTTTGCATGTCTGATTTTTTTTTTTTTTTTCACCTTTCTTTCTTTTCTAACACCTTTCTTCCTTCTTTGTTGCGCACGTGGAAGATCAATGATCTGAGATCCCAAGGCCCCTTTTTTTTTTTTTTTTTTTTTGGTTGCTTTACGAAGCTTTGGACACGCCTACGGGCATTTTTTTCCTGTAATTTTGTGAAAAGCCTTGGGCATCCAGACATTCTCCTCTTATGAATGAAATCAAACAGTTTTCGTCATAAAATTTTCTTCAAACAAAGTGTTCTTGACGACTTTTACGTACATAAAATTATTTGAATTAAATCCAACTGTTTTCTCCAATTATTTTGTCTCCAAGCTGTTATCTCTAAATTTTTGTATCTGCAAATTTTGTCTCAACAAAGTCTAGGAACACTATAAATCAACCACATGAGAAATCTACGATTAGTCCAAGTAACCATAGGAAAATTTCCTATATCGACCTAAAACAATTCCCCAACCTTACAAGTCATTTTTAGCCTTCATAATTTTGCCTTTAAAATCATTTTTAATGTAGCCTATATAAAATTTCTAAATTCTATTTTTTCGAATGCAATAAATGGAATAAAAATCATGTGAGAATTTATTGCATGAAATGCAATATTCTCCATATATACCATATACATGTCATGTCGGGGAAGGCCGTGACGCCAAAGCGTGTTAATTCAAGCAATCAATTATTCACGCTAACTTTTTCTAATTGTGCCTATATAAATCCATTTTACGCTCTCAAAGTTCCTACATTTTCTTCCTTCCTTCATACGATTTCGGTTGGGTTGCTTTTGTGTTTGGATCCGCCCGTCCGAAATCTTGGTGAGCAGATTTATATTCATCAATGTTAGATGTTTGGTTTCGCAATTCTAACTTACTAAAAGACTCCGCCTTTTGTTCCAGAAAGCATCCGTAGCGAGGGAAATCGGGAGACTCAGAATTAAAACCAAAAGCAGAGGACTAAGGTCCGCGAATCGAAAAGCCTCGAATTAAAACCACAAGCATAGTCCTCCGTTCTTGAATCCTTCCAGCCCTCGGAACTCAAGGTTAGTTTTCATTTAGTTTTAAGTTGCATCTCAATGGCGAGGTTTAATCCAAGAAGACAAGCTTTTGCATTTGCTCGAGGCGAGGAAGCGGATGATGTTTATGAAAACCAGAATAGTTTTTATAAACTTCATCCGCTTCTTTGTTTCAGTAAATTCTTGAGTTTCTCTTCTGAATTAATCATGCTATTGCATGCAAGTTTCTATTATGAATAAGTGTAGTAGAAAGCATTAGAAAAATCTGAAAGATAATATTTGAAACACGCTAAAGCGTGTTTTATGGTAACTTAGCCTTCAACATGAATACTGCGCTCGGCGTGCATTTCGAGGAGGGAAAAAAAAAACACATCTGAGATAGATAAGTAAATAGATAAAGGCCGGGCAATTATTTACCGCCGGCCTTTATCTATTCTATCTATCCGTCTTTTTTTTTTCTCCCTCCTGGCCGAATGCACGCCGAAAGTATAGTTTTTCCTATATAGCGGTTTACCGGCGTGCAAACAATTGTATCCCTACTTTCAACTTTTACGCTAAACCCGGGCGTGTCTCTTAGTTTCTAAGTTTATAAATAAAGAAATATAACACGCCAGGTGAATACCGATACTCGCTCACTTTCTATTGATAGATGCGGTTACATTAATCACCCGGTTGGTGGCGAAGATGGATTGGAATTACATTTGGGCCAGCAATCACAACCCAGCTCGGTTTGGCTCCAATCTCGGTCCGGTTGAACCGGGCCGAGCACCGGTTTCTACTGAGCACCGGTCTTGCAACCCCGGAGTACTTGGATCAAGTAATGATGATGGCAAAGAGCTTGAGGGCAATGATAGATCTCGGGCTCTGGGGCCCTTGCAATCGCACGGAGGCTGGCCCTCTTATCTAATCACTTCGAGAATGCAGTACATGCATTGATCGAGAGTGAATCTCGCATCCGTCAGCTCGAGATTCAAAATGAGGAGCTGCGTTTCTTAGTGGTTAGCCTCTATGCCCGGATGCCCCAACACGAACCACTACCACAGGCGGTATACGATGCAATGGAGATGGCTCAACCAATGGAACCACTACCGCAGGCGCTATACGATGCATTGGAGGTTCAACAGAGCAAAAGGCGGGAGGGGGGCGAGGAGGTGGAGGTGGAGCAGGCGGGGGTGGTGGAGCTAGAGCCTGGTGTTTTTGCTGGGGTTTTACCAGAAGAATTCACTATGCCCTGCAATGGAAATGGGAGTATCGATAGCCCAGCTACTCAGTAGACTGGGCTTGAAACAGTAGTCTGGGATTTTGTCTGGTTTATCCAGTTTATCCAGATTATATACAATTGTAATCTTTTTCCAATGAATACAACAAATTTTGTCTACTTCTATATTTCTACAATGTAATACATGTTACATACCTTTTTTAAGCGGTTTCTTGGCCATGCAACAAATGTTCCAACACTTTCTCCAACCGTATCCCCACCGGGTGTGTCTGAGGTAAAGCTTCATCCATAGCACTGTGAGTTAATCACCGTGACTTTCGGACATACTTATCCCCCGGCGGAATTCCATGGCAGTTCTGATCGGATCGATGGAGTCGATCTTGCATAATCCTACTTTCCTTTTCTGATTTGTAGTTAACATGAAACATTCATCTTCGACACTGCAGAAAATTGCTATTCAGACACCTACTATTGGAAATTAATGTTCAAGCTATTGGAATGAGATGAGTACCAGAATTCTGTAGCCATTCTTGAGAAGCTGATTTGAGTCTCTGAAGCTGATTTGAGAAGCTGAAGGCGCTATGGAAACTCTGGCGGTCGGGAAAATTCGAATTAGAAGAAAGATTAGGTTAACTACGTTTAGGCGGGATAAATTTGGCGGGATACTTTTTGGGTAGATTGGTTTTTAAAAACTTAATGAAAGAAGTCTCATGGACGGGTCTTCGTCATTATTATTTGTATGTGTCAAGAATATTTCGAAACTGCATTTTGTGTTTTCTTGAAATTCAAATTTCTCTATTTCTCGTACAGGTAGAAAAAGCTATTTCTTCGAGCAGCTCGAGCGCGTATCCGAGCGACCTTCTGACTCTGTTACTAGGCGACTCCAGAGATGTCTTCTAAAGCGAATCGAGGTCGAGGCGGACGGGGCAGAGGAAGCGGTGGAAGAGGAATCTCTAAACCCGGCTCTTCTCAAGTTTCAGAGGACGTTGATCAGAATACACAGAATACACAGAATACAATCGAGAAGATGTTAGAGATAACCGAAGGAGGGTAACTTTGGGCAGTGGCTCAGATAGCCAACCTTCGCCAACCATAGGTTTGCTTATTAGGACACGTTTTTTTTGTATTCTATTTTTTTAATATATGATTCTTTGCGTGATATTAATATGATTTCTATAGATCTGATTCTCCCGCCCCTCGGCGGATGGGTCAACATGGTCATCAACGCTGCAGTTGTCCAACAGGAGAACTTGCCTAGAGATCTTGTCTCGGGATTGCCACCTGTCCAAAACATTCCCCATAGACATAGCTTCGATTCCAGGCGAACACGTGGTATAGGTATTAATATCGTCGAAGGTGGTAGACAGTGTGTAGATTCGCGGAGGGAGTCTCGAGGTAGAAAGAGTTTGGAGCAAGACCTCCATAGGTAAATGTCCAATAGGCGTCTTTGCTTTACAGTACGTTAAGGATGCTTATTCTCATTGTTTTACTTATTTTTACAGATCGTCGGAAGGGTCGGGAGGTTCCCAAACTGGACGACGTGGATCATCGGATTTGTCTGGTTCCACAAGAAGCCAACAACAACGTCGATCAGAAGAAGTCGCTATCGACGTGGAGAATATTGAACCTGGACGACCTCGTGTCCATGAAGAAGATGATCGATCCACGATTACGTTCGACAAGTAAGTATATATGTATACGGTAGACATATGCGCCTTATATGACATACTTACCATTTTATGCCCCAGTGATGGTCTTCCTTCCCAGGCTGGCCAGGGAGGCGCTTTTTATGATTTCTTCAAGGACACCGTGACGAACACGATCTCCAACTTATTTCCTCCTAACGGTCAAGGAGAGTGGCCTGGCGCTTTTGATCCGCGGGAGGTAAAGAGCCTGCAGGAGAAAATGACAGAGCAGTTCCCGGAGATAATAAAAGACAAGAGGTTCAACATGAAGAAGCTCCTCTCTAAAGCAGGAAAGTTTATCAGAGGAAGTGAAAATTATTCTTATTTTTCTTTTTTGTCTTACTTAACATATTGAATTATTATCTTGAAGGCAAAGGGTCATTGAGCAGTTGAGAAAGGATGCCAAAAAAGCAGGAGGCGATTGGGCCAACATCCCAAAGCCGTATAATCTCTCTAAGGAGGATCTAAAGGTATTTGTTACTGTTTTTATCCATTCATTTCATTTGAAATTAGAGTTTTAACTTGTCTTGTTGTGTTCCTTGCATGGCACGAGCGCAGGACCCTAAGAATAAACATGCACAACGCACGGAGAACGCAACTAAAAGCAAACGCACTCCGTCTCGCTTGGGCTCCGGCGGTAAAAAAGGATTTCGCTATACATTCGTAAGTTCTATAACTCTCAATTATAGTGTTAATTGTAATGACAAGTTCAAACAACATTAGATAATACTAGTTGCATTGGTCCAGGAAAATTTATACGGGAGGCCCCCAGCGAATGATGAAGTCCAGACAGCCACCACAAGGGGCTCTGCTTATCTGTACGATCAATTGTACCATCGTGGGGAACGCCCACGTGTTAATGCCGGAGTACGTGGGATTTATGTAATTCTAGGACTAGGAACAACGAGAATGTCTTATTAACATTGTGTTATTTCTTTTTTTTATAGGCGGTCATTACCGCGACATGAACGAACACGTGTCCGATGCAAGACGATGCAAGCCGCAAGGGCAAAGGGCGGCAAGGGCGGCTCAGGATCTCGGAGACCCACAGGCGACGTCTACTCAGATGACGAACATACCGAGTCTGATTCTGAACCCGTAGATTAGTTTTATATTATATTTGTAAAGGGTGGACGCTCCCCTTAACGAGTCTTTTGTAGTTCATTTTAATAGGCCTGTTTTGAAAACTCAAGACTAAAAGTGTGAATACTCGTATTCTTAGTATATTATTATATAAATGCAAAATTAAATAATTTGTATCGAATTTCAACATACCTTTTATTCAAATTTAAATTATTGTATCCAATTGCAACAATAAATTCCTTTTTTTTTTTCCTTGCATCACTCGACGTCGCGTGCGACGTCATGTGACCACGTGGCATGGACACGTGGAACGTCGCGTGCGACGTATAGTGGGCCCGTTCACACCGTGACATGGCATGCCGACGTGGCTGCATGCATGGTATGCACACGTGGTATGCACACGTGGCACGTCGCGTGCGGCGTATAGTTGGCCCGTTTGCCTCGTGACGTGGCTTGCCGACGTGGCTGCACTCGTGGCATGCAGACGTGGCACGAACACGTATTACGTCATGTGCGACGTGTGGTGAGGACGTGGCATGCAGACGCGATTGCCCGCATGCCACATTGGCATGCAGACGTGGCCCGACGCGTGGCATGCGTGGGTGTGCGGTGTGCGGAGTGCGTTACGTTGCGCGCGCCACGTCGGCGGTCGGCGTCGACCTAGCGTCGCGGACGCCGGGCGGCGCCCCGTGGCGACGTATGGGTCACGTCGCGTGTGACGTGGGCCACGACGTGTCCCTAGCCACGTCACGGGCGTCGCGCGTCGCGGCAGACGTGGAGTAATGAGGCGGGCAATGGGCGTCGATATGGACGTTGCTAAAAGGTCAATCTCTTGTAGTGAATGCTAGTGTACAGACATGGAAAAGAATAATGCAAAACCCATTTAAATGACATGAGTTGTCACGGCTTCTACTACTTCGTGCTATGCCCCTCATGAAAGGAGATTTTCTTAGATGCTCAATGTCAGTGATATTTGCAGTTGAGCAACCATCAAACTTTATATATCGAGAAGGAAAACAACATAGAAAAGAGAATGCAGAAATGACTACTCACAAAGAACGTCCACACTAGAGCTGCTATAAAAATGGCTATCCCATACCCATGATACTTGTGCATAAATCTCCTTGCAATGAAAACACAAAATACAACAACTGCCTTTTTTTTAGACACATAATATATAGCATTGTATAAGCATAAAAAGTTTGATGTTTGCTTGGTTTCACCGGGACTTCGGTCCCTTCTAACTGTCGTCACATGTCCAATGGGACGCTGCCTAGTGGTGTGACGTTAAAATTTTATCTATCTATCTATCTATCTATCTATCTATCTATCTATCTATCTATCTATCTATCTATCTATCTATCTATCTATCTATCTATCTATCTATCTATCTATCTATCTATCTATCTATCTATCTATCTATCTATCTATCTATCTATCTATCTCATCATTAATTCTGTTGATATCGAAGTTCTGCATGTAACGGGAGATTGACATGTTAAATCTTTTTATTGCTTGTACAAAAATCCTAACTGAGCTCACCTTGTTTCTCAAAAGAATCTCCAGTCCTTTCAACTTTTCTTGTAATTTTTCTTGTTCTTCAAAGAGCTCTAAAAAGATGGATGACTTGTTAGGCATACAAATTTTGCACTACCTAGTGCTGGCCAACAATTAAAAAAGCATAAAACAAAATGTTAGAGATGTTAACATCATATTGGGTTAACTTTTACATCTTTACTAATAACAACCACTATGGCTAAGATATGTAAATGCACAACCTAGTACTAGATCCCTAGATTCTATACACAATTGGCTCATCTTAGTTGGTTACATATTAGTTGAGCAATAACATCATATTAATTACATTACTGGATTTACACAATTGGTCAACATAATTTATAAACGTTTTCTTATTACAATTTCTCATGTACTCCTCATTTCTAAAATGGCTAAAAGTGGAGTTGAAGTCTACACTCATTAAGCCTAGGTGAACTTAGAGGCATGTTACCCCAAAGGAATAGATGTCAACCTTCCTATATATAGATTTTGGGAGGCTTTAGTATCCTTTATTATAAAGTTTTAGTGTATGTCGTGCATAAAACCCTAAAATTTTCGACGGCCTAGATTTCACTTAAAATTTTGGATAGTGCATCACGCCCTAAATCGGAGGGCTCAGATTTTTCAGGCCGAGATCAGACGGTATTCTATTGAACGCGAGAGCCTTACTGCACTTTGTTGTAGAACGGGAAGGGCGCCCCCGATTGCAATCTCGAGAAGCATGAAGCTTTTCGGCTATGGTGGCGGTGGGATGTGGCCTGCCCCTCGACTTCTTTCCTTTTCTCTACAGCGCCGGTTTGCATCCCTTCTGATTTGAGAATCGGACGGCGTGCCTAGTGATGTGAAGCCCATGTTGCATCGACAATCTAACTCAAAAAAGGGCATAAGAATGTTGCGGCGGATTATATACTTGAAGCGAGGGGTTTCGAGGCTTCTTGCTAACTGGGGTTGAGCTAGAAATACTTATCCACACTCTATCCTGCGCAAAGTTCTCAGCTTTCATCTCCTTTCTAAATTCGTTTTCAGGTATACGTTTGAAAAAATCTCAACTCCTCTGGTGTTTTTTTCCTTCTGGACATAAATGAGCTTTTGGAAGATCAGGGAATACAATGTGAGCAACTAAAGAGAATCCAAGTCCAGGCTTTTTCACAAGGTCTTTGGAATCATTATCCACCATTGGCATTGATCCAAACTCTGGAGCCTTTGTGCCAGCATTGACTATGACATCTACCTGCAGTATGCCAACGTTGGAATATAGGTTGAATTATCTACTGAGTTTAAAGCTTCCACAAAAAGATGTATAATCCATAATCCGGGTGCAGCCAGCCATGTATTCTGTGCAGAAGAATTGATAACCTTGGAGGAAAAAAGATTCAAAGTTTCTCAGCTTTCATCTCCTTTCAAAATTCATTTCCAGGTACACGTTTGCAACAAGGTTCCCTTCTATTTGCAGTGCAGCTTGGAGGAGAGGATCAAACAGAGGAAATATGCCTTGGTTGGATTTGGTCAAGAAAAGCTAGACCAAAATAAGAGTGCAGTTTATAGAGTGCAGTTTGTCCATGAAAAACTAAACTTTGACAAGGTTATGAAGGCAGTCTTTAACATGCATAAAATTCTGCCTGTAAATTTGTGACTTTCTACGATGACAGTGCATTATTATTGTAGGATAAAGCTGATGAAAGGTCCTGCACCACATACAGACATTGTTGCCATGATTGCAGCAGGGATGGGCGCACCTGATAACGAACCAAAGCTAAGGGGATGCAAAATGTACTCTGAGCCTAAACTTTATGCTGAACACCTCCACATAAAAGTATTCTGTAGCAAAAATGCAGGGGTTTGTGGAAGGATGATGTATTGTTTGTGAAGTACGTTAAACATGACAGATTACATTATTCATGTCCATGTCGGTTGAGTACATGCTTGTTGTATAGTCTGGTACTCCTCACCAGATGATGAGAAACCTCCATCCACACCGGCATCTGCCATAGCTCCAATCTCTTTCAAACGTTGAACAACATGTGACATTGGGGGCCTCTCTTCAACATCTTCATTGATGCAAGCAAAGGCAATGCTAGCAATCCCCATTGCTCCCCGCAGCTGAAAATTTGCACCTCTTCATCAGGGTCGATGATTTCTTTTCTTGAAGTTGGCGATTCAAACAATGGCCTCTGACATTTGCCAAGTTAGTTGTTCCATGTCGTGATGCATCCGCATGAAGGGGCTACGCCCGGTATCTCTAGCGAAGCATTCCAAATGCATACACATCACTCTTACGTGTCGAGATGACCTACTGCTGTGTATTCTGCAGAGGAGGTAACAGGCGGTGAGCGAAAAAAATTATCATTCGCATGGATACATTGTTTGGCTCACATTTTTAGAACCGGTATGTCTTTTTGAGTACAAATTTTAGTTTAGCCTAAAAGGCGTAAGGTCTCAACATTTTTGCAATGTAGGGGTATGGACAAGCCATTCAAAGAGAAGAGTCATCGAGAAGAAACCGGTTGGAGGTGTGCAAACCACGGACTTCCCACGACAGAATCACGAAGGTCACTCAGCGCCCAAGATTACCATATTACAGGGGTCGAGATAAAGAAACAACTCGGTAGATATTTCAAAACTCACATGTGTTCTTTAGAGTAGGTTTATGCTAGAATGTGATGGTGGTATTCCAAATGATCTTGACTACTTACGAGGAAGATCTGAGAGAAAATGGGCTACATCAAAACACATTTTTCCATTCTTGCAAATCTTGATTGTTTCTACTATAGGTAGCTGCACGTTCACAGCTAACAAGTATTTATGATTTACAAGATGTATAACTATTACGTTCTCTATGTTCTGCAGAACAGAAGAAAATCAATGTCAGATTTCTTGAGTATCCTCAGCATATTGAGTTATGAAGAATTTGGATGCCTATCTCATTGTGTATCATGTTTTTAAGAGAAGATACGCTGTTCAAATAGCTTAGATTGATATGGCTACCATGTAAATTTTTTATGTGAATCCATGGCTTTTCGGTCACAATTATTTTTTGGAAATTGAAATAATGTCTTAACGATGGATGATTTATACATTCTGTAAGTCTCATTACTCAACTAATCCTTTGCTAATCATCGCCTTATGGATGATGTCAAATGCATGTTCAAGGCATGTCCTCTATGTTAACTATATGTTAATAGCATAGAAAATAACTTAAAAAGGAGACATGGTATGCCATAACATACTCTTGCGCTCAAATGCATGTTGTCTCGACTTCAATGCATCTAAATTGCAAAACTCTTTACAAGCTTGACAAAGATCTTCTTTTCCTTATGGTGATGCATCATATTTATAAGAGGTAATTTAGGATTTGCATCTCATGCTAGCATCTTAGTGATGAAATTTTTCTTACTTCTTCATATGGGTTAAATAATTCATAAAATTTGAGGTATCGGCTTTCCGTCAATCAACGACCATAGTACGCAAATCCTATTTCACAGCAAAGGATTTCTTCTGTGCACGCCTTTCCATTTTCAAATTTGGGTGGGGATAATATGTGACTAATGGGCTCGAATCGCAATACAAGCACCTATAATGGAAACCTTTGATCAATTGACCATTCAATAGATAGGACTTTTGATTTATTGAGCACTTAATAAAAAGTACTATGCGTATTCGTACAAGCTTTTCTCATTTGGGCCAAGACATTTACAGGCTCCCAATTTATGCCCAGCAACGCTGGGCACCTTTACTAGTTGACAGATAAAATTATTGAGGGTCCAAATGGTAAAACAATGAAGTGTATATAGCTAGTAAGAAAGAGTATCACCATATGGTAAGTCTACTGTAATGCCACTCTCCTAATGTCTAAAAAGATGAATTTTTTAAACAAACTCGATGTCTAATGCATGGATCTACATGGAATATCTTTTGCAGCACTTGGCATGTCAGTGATGGAACAACAACAAAACTTAAAACTCTTCTTGCACCTCATGACTAACTTAGAACTTATTATTCTGATATTTCTTAAAAAATTATGAATACATATACGATTTGCCTCATTTCCTGATTACAAACAATAAAAATTTCAAAGTAACAATCATAATATCGGCATTATGGATGAACTCACACTTTAGTCAAGAAACCAATTCACGTGACAGACCAAGTAAATAGAAGCATGCAACATATTAAGATCATTAATTGCACTGTATTAGCTTAAGCAATCAATCCATTATTCTATTATAAATTTAAATATGTAATTATGATACGATGCTTGGGAGGGACTTAATTCATCCCAGATAAAAATGGGATAGTATGCATTTCACGTTTATACCTCTGTCAAATGGGTTGCAAAATATTCACACGAACATAAATTTCAGATCAGAACTGCATGGCGTTTATAAATACTGCCCATTTACTATAGAAACATAATTTCTTATTTACTGCCAGCAAAGCGGGTTTGGATTACATTAACTTCTCTACCTCACTAATTGATCTCACCAACCTAGAATTTTAATCATTTTAATTTATGTTTGTATTTAGTAGGACTGTGATTTGAGTTGAGAAATGCAAGTAGGCAGTAGGATCTATGCATTCGTGCTCCACAAAAAAATAGATTTTTTACATGTTGGCACTAATTTCACTTCTAATCATCCTTCTATGGTTTGGTTTTATAATCTACGAAAGAAGCAACAATGTAGTTATCTTGCGATCCAGAGCAAGTTATCTGATCTGCCCATATCATAAATTATCAGAGCAGTCAATATTTATCTGATATATTTATCAATATTTATCAATATTATAATATCTATCAATATTGATAAATATTATGATATATAATAAATATTATTAATAAATAATATTATTATTATTATATTAATGTTATATTGATAAATATTAATGTTATAATTAATTATAACATTAATTAACATCAATATTAATTATATTAATTTATATTAATTAATTAATTAATGTTAATTAATCAATGTTATTATTATAAATATATATAATAAATATTATTAATCAATGTTATTATTATTATAAATATATATATTATAAACATATAGTAATAAATATATAATAAATATTATTATAAATATATATTAATAAATATATTAATATATATTTATAGTATCTATAATATTATAAATATTAATAATGTTATAAATGTTATTAATGTTAATAACATTATATTTAATAATATATATTAATTACATTAATTACAATGTTAAATATTTACATTAATAACATTAATATTTTATTACATAAATATAAATGTAATATAAATATAAATATATAAATAAATAAATTAACATAAATGTAATATAAATATAACATTAACATAAATAAATATATAAACATTATTTATTTCTATTTATTTATTTATATTATTTATATTATTTATATTATTATTTATTTATATTATAATGTTAATATTAATAATATTAAATAAATACTTAATGTTAAATAATAATATTATTTATATTATTATTTATTTATTATTTATTTATATTTATTATTTACTTATGTTATTTATATGTTATTATATATTAAATATATTTATATGTTACCATTAACATATAAATATTTATATTAACATATAAATATTTATATTTATATTACATTTACATTAATATTTTATTACATTAATTATAATGTTAAATATTTATAACATTATAAATATTTATAACATTAATAAGATATATTAATAAATATTTATATATTAATAAATATATAATAAATATTATTATAAATATATATTATAATAATATATATAAATATGTTAATGTTATAATAAATATTATCCAGATGTTATTATTATAAATATGTTAATGTTATAATAAATATTATGTTAATGTTATATTTTTTAAATATTAATGTTATATTGATAAATATTGATAAATAATATTTATCATATAATATTGATCATATAATATTTATCAATATATCTGATAATTTATGTAGTTATCTGCTCTGATCAGATCAAGTGTAGACATTTTAACATCAAAACAATATACATCAAATGAGTTCACCAATATAGTGGACCCTAAGGAACTTCTCTATACCTAAACTCCTCACTTTTGTTACTATTTTGGACATTTCTATGGATTTCTTATTCTTCCTTTTTGATTCGCATCCAGTCATAGCAGCTGCAAAATGTTCATCTGATGTGAGCAGTATCCCATCCACTGTCTGGCTCGCGACCAAACACTCTGTATACACTTGTGCATCTTTGGGTCTCAACATGCCCCTAAAGACTTCGTCATCTACTAGCTCAAGGGCATACAATTGGGCATCCTCAATCTCAATGACATATTCAACAAAATTTGGACTTATTCAGATTTAATAGATAACACTTCAAGAACGCCATTATAAGAATATATGTATTGTGTGATTCTTCTTGATTGTTATAATTTTTATAAGTTTATCTTTAAATTAAAACTATAATGGTTATCAAAGAATAAACTTGATTTTCAAACTAATTTTTATTTGAATCTATTTATATACATTTCAAGAATATAAAAATTTCAATTTTTATTGATTTAACCGATTCAAGAGTTAGCAATCATGATGATTAAATGAAATCTGATGGTTTTATAAGCGATTGACTTAAAACTATTATTAGAATTTCATAATTTACAAACTTTTATACTTTTAAAAATACTTTAAGGAAGGTTTTAGGTTGAAATTAAATAAATGATATAAAGTTATTGGTTTAATAATAACTATTAAATTTTTATTATTGATGAAATAAAAATATTTTAGTCAAACATAAACGTAATCATTTAATTAATTTCAATGTAAAACTTTCTTTAAATATTTTTAAAAAAATAGCATTTTAACTATACAGGGTTATCTTAGATGAAAATTTAATTCTAAATAGATGGAACCAAGAATTAGTTTAAAAAGCAACTTTAAACTTTAGTAAGTATTATATTTTTTATCTAAAGATAAACAGAACAAATTATTAAAATCAATAAAAGCTAAAAATACATTTATTAGATTTGAATAAGTCTAAATTTTGTTAAATATGTCATCTCATTGTGAGACAGTTGATATACCATCACTTTATCATATAGCAGTCGGTTGAATGTGATCCATGAGATCCTCAATTGCTTCCGGACCTCGTTGCTCTCACCGCGATCTTTGGGTGTCGATATCTTGGCAGCTTTTTCGATAGCAATTTCTCCACATGATGTCGTGTATTGGAGATAGTTGGTTTACAGACATATCTTGAATCCCCACACATGTGTCCAAAAACAACGAGAAGAAGGCGCAAAAAAAAAAATGAAAGAGGGATGGGATTATCGAGGAGATATTCTATTTTGGATTATTATCTTTGCTCATCGATGACACATAAGACAGCTATAAATTTGCCATTCTAGGCAGTCAAAAGCACAATGACAGATCTTTTCAAACAAATGATCCCGTATTTTAGCAATCACGGTAAAGATTCTAAACGTTGATGCTAAAATACCAAAACTCTGCTTAGCACAGAAAGAAACATCATAGAAAGAAACCCCAGCACATCAAGAAACCTGCAAAAACAAACAAATCAATCCAGATTGCATAATTGAATTGCATTTTATCGTCGATGGAGACTAAAATAACAACATCCAAGACCTTAAAAATCTTGCAATAGTCCTATTTCTTCACAAAGAACCTGATGCAAGGGCATAATAGTTAGAAATAAGGGAAAAATAACGAAGACTACTAAAATCTTTCCAAAATCACCTGCCACGAGCAAAACTTGGATGAAATGGAGCAGCAGAAGTTGTAAGAAGACGGATTTCATCTATGTGAAGATGTAAGACGACGGATTTAGCACAAAATGGCAGATCAAAGCGAGTGAATGAGAGCGACGGGGTGAAATCCGAACAGATCAAACCTAGCAGTGCTTGTTGAGATATCAACCTCCACCTAAGCAGCCTAGTCATCATAAGGTGGAGGCTCCACCATTGGCGACATCCCCTTTTAAGGTGATAATCGAAACCGTATTTAAGTGAGGTGGAGTCGTTACACTGGCTGTGTCTTTTATTCGCAGTGGAGAGGGACAGGACCTACGTGGCAAGTGACTCATCCAAGAATGCTCTGTTACTGATTCCCAAATGGCAATGCCCTAAACTTCCAAACGGCCATACCCTAAACTTCCGGAAGCTCTTGACGTTCTTGGCTATGGCGCATCTCACTTCCTTGATGGCTAACTACCCATTCACTACTGGCGACAAAGGAGCCTTTGATGGTGCAACTGAATCAGGCTTTTGGCTCCATCTAAAATTAGTGATCTCTATTCTATTCTTGCTGATTGATACGAATTTTTTCAAGTTTTATTTGCATCAGACCATTGCTAACATAGATTTTCAGGTTTTGGCGCCTTCTCTATATCGATTCCCTCCAATTTTAGTAATACAAATCAGGTTCCCTCCTTTGCACAAGCTATTTACACCATAGATTTGATGGGCTCTGCTGGATCCTTGACATGGCCTTCTCTGAGCCTTAGATTCTAGGATGAAGAGGTTTACATGTAACTATAAAAGGGCACAAGCATGCAACGAGTTCTCATCTTCATCTGCATGTTCTAAGAGCGCCTACCTCTCTTGTTTTTTATTCTGGCTTTCTTTTTCTTTTGCTTTTCTTTTGAAATCTGGCTTTGCTTTTCATTTGCTTTGTTTCTTGATTCTGGCTTGCCATGAATCTCAGAGGGAACAGAAGCTTTGCCTTTCCTCCTAATGCTATCCCTGAGATTGAAGCTGCTGCCACTGATCCACCTGCAATGAATCAAGAAGCCAAGGTCAAAGGCTACTCTCATTTCTCAAAAGACTAGTAATGGAAAAGCTGGAAAGAAGTTGGTCAGGGGGGCTGCAAGGGGTTCTTGGAGCAAAGAAGCATTAGATAATGCTATTGAATCAGTTGAGGACGGCATTATGTCTATCAGGAAGTCTGGTATGCACTATGGAATCCCTCAGACCACTTTGAGGAATCATCTCTATGGAAAGAGCAAGAACAAATTTGGGAACATTCCTAAAGGTCTCACAATTGAGGAGGAGCATATCCTTCTTGAATGGGCCCTTCAATTGGCTGATGAAGGTCGTGCAATTAACTTGGAGATCATGAAACAGAAGGTAGCAGCAATGACCATTAATAGGCCAACTTGTTTTAAGGATGGACTCCCAGGTAAGAAATGGTGGAAGGGTTTTAGGGGCAGACATCTGGAGGTTACTGTCAGATCAGCACAATGCATTGAGTTGCAAAGAGTGAAGTCCTTGACCAGCAAAAATCTAGAGAATTTCTATAATACTTTGAAGAATGTATATTTTGATTTAAATTTGGATGCTTCTAGGATCTGGAATTGTGATGAAACAGGGATTCAAGCGGGTCGCAGATCTGGAATGAGGGTAATTTGCAGAAGAGGGCAGCAACATGTAACTGAACATGTTCCTAAAAGTAGAGAGTGGATGACAGTGCTGGTCTGCGTCAATGCTGCAGGTAAATTCCTTTTAATACAAATGTAAATTGTATCTAGGTTTGCAAATTGTATGGTTTATGGTTTGATGGATTGAATCTCTACTTCTATATTGCAGGTAACAAGATTCCAAACTTGTATGTATTCAAAGGAAGGAGAATGAGGGATAACAACCTCTTGGTAGGATGTGAAGCGGGAGCATCAATGGCTTTTCAGAAAAAAGCTTGGATAACCCGATCGAGTTATTGAAGCTTTGGCTGGATCATTTTAGAAGGAATGTTCCTGGAGGGGTAAGTAGAGATAGGCCACATGTTTTGATTTGTGATGGGCATGGTAGCCATGTTAACATGGCTACCATAATGAAAGCTAGAGAAATGGGACTTCAAATTGTTCAATTGCCAGGCCATACCTCTCATAAATTGCAGCCACTTGATGTGTCATGTTTTCGCCCTTTCAAGATGAACTTTAGGAAGAAGAGGGCTCATTTTATGCATAGCAAATATGGTGTTGAGCCAACCAAGGAAGATATGGCAACTATAGTGTCAGATTCCTTGTCCACAGCACTTACTTCCAGCAATATTCAAAATGGATTTCTTAAAACAGGGATTTGGCCTTGGGCTCCCACAGTTCAAGCAGAGCCATTTGCAGATAGACTTGAAGCTGCTGCTGCAGCTAGAGAAGCTGCAAATGCAGCTAAGGTAGCAGCAAACAGAGCTCAAGATTCGGCTCATGGAGATGCAGCAGCAGATACAAACGGTGAGCAATTTGTTTTCAGTCTATAATTCTGAATAATTTAACATCTTCTAATGGTATTATTAAGTGCAGGTGTTGATGTTGATGATGCTGCCAACAATGAACTTAATGAACTTTTAGATGCAAATGCAGGTGGTACAGCAACTGCAAATTTACCAACAGGTATAAATTAAGTATTATATTGAAGTTTGAACATATCACTTTAATTTTAACCTTATTTTGTTGATATAGGTGTTGAACAAAATGTCCCAGATGGCCTTGGTATAGTGGCTGACCTTGTTTCAGGACTGCCAAGTGTTTCAAACTTAGATGGACAGGCTGCAACAGATAACCATAATAATTCTAAACCTAAAAGGCTTAGGCTCCCAGATAGTTTAAAAGGAAAGCTACTTGTTACATGTGATGAGTTTGTGCAGGCCAGACTTGAATATCAGAGACAATGTGAAGAGGCAGGTAGAATTAGAAAACAACAGATTGATGATAAGAAGAAGCAGCAAGCTGATAGGAAAGAGGCAAAAGAGCAAGAAAAAAAGAGAAGGGAGGAGAACAAGAGATTGAGAGAGGAGAAGAAAAAAGCATTAATGTTGGAAAGGGAAGTTGCCGCATTGGAAAGAGATGCAGCTTTGGAAGGGGCCTCTTCTTCAAGGCCTAAAAGGATGAGAAAAAAGACTCAAAAAATGCTGGAATCAGAGTTGCAGGATGATGAGGAGGGTCCTCTAATTTTCTTAGGACAGGAAAACAATGAGAATCTGGAAAACAATGAGAATCACATTGTGGTTGAAGATGTTCTGCAGGTTGCTGTGACGATCCTAAATCATATCCCCTTAACCACTGGGGCAAAACCGTCCGCCCATGTAGATACCATGTAGATCAGTTCTTATAACAAAGTATTACAATATTTCTGGAAAGTACTACAGATCTGACTTAGTCCATGTCATCTACAATTGCTGGAAGTTGTGATAACAATGTCTCATGGACTTCATCTGGCAAGTGAAATGCTGTGCTTGCCCCCTTCAGCTTGTGTTTTACTTTCTTGAATGGGATTCGAACCCCAATCACAGATTCTGCAGGTACCAAAACATTCTTAGTAGGAAGCAGTTTATACTTATTGTGGCAGCCTGGGATTAGTTCATAATATTGTTCTTCAATGACACTAGTGCCAGCAGAGTATTCATTTCCATAGTCATCAATTGAATCTTCTTCCAATGCATGCTTTTCCCTGGTGCACATGAGAACATAGTATGAAACACCTTCCACATTGTCTGGTGCTGCAAAAGACACAAAACCATCATTCATTTAAATTAAGAATATGTTTTAATATTGGGAATTTTGAATTCTTTCTATTTCTGCCCCATTCGTCGTTTCCCCCGCTTTTTGCCCCGTCCATTTTTTTTGTCCCGCCTAATTTTCATTCGTCTCTCCTCCGCTTTTTTCTTTTCCGCTTTTCCTCCGCTTTCCCTCATTTATTTTTCTTCCAACGCAGTACGGCTTCAACGCCCTTCTTTCCCTTTTATTTTTTTTCAACGCCCTTCCTCCCTTTTATTTTTCTCTGCGCGTCCGGACTCCGGCTTCTTCTTCCAGCTTTTCTCGGCTTCTTCTTCTTCCAACTTCTTCTTCTTCCGGCTTCTTCTTCTTCTTCCAGGTTCTTTCGGCTTCTTTCGATTCTTCTTCTTCTTCAAGAATTTCGCAAAAGCTGTGTTCTCTATAGGGTTTGTTGTGTTCTCTGCAGGGTTTGCTTGACTGCAACGTTTGTGGGTTTTCTGCACAGTTTGCCTAACTATGCATCCATCTCAGCCTTCTACATGCAGTTTGCCTTCTACTTTCAGCTTGCCACGAGTAGCTTCCATGACGACGGATTCCGAGAAGGGATACATCACAAGGCAAATGCATATAGTGATTTTTTTGCTGTTTTTTCTTTCAATAGCTCTGTAATATAAGTTCAGCTTCAATAGACCCATCTTCAATAATTTTGTTTCTAAAATTTGTCTTTGGTGGGTGCTATGGCGAACAATTAAAGCAGATGGGATGTAAGGGAGCTAGAGCTTATGATGCAGAGAGAAAGCAGCAGCACTTTGGAATGGAAAGACACTAAAACGATGAAGGAAACATGCAAACTAACCCTCTTGATTGCATTGTCGACAAGTAACAGGGCAGCTCCTTGTATTCACCAAAACAAGAGGGTTCCGGCGAAAAGCTTCCAAGCCCAAGAATCACATTGCTAACATCATACTGAAGATGCACGCCCTAATGCAAGCAGATATAGGAATTGAGCTAAAACTGGAAATGGGTCCGGTGCAGACAGGGGCCCGAGTGATTGCTATGGGATAAAGCAAGCAGATGCATACTGAAGAATCACATTTCTAACACCATACTAAAGATGCAAGCCCTAATGCAAGCAGATACAGGAATTGAGCTAAAACTGGAAATGGGTCCGGTGCAGACAGGGGCTGATTGAGTGCTACAGGGCTGAGGAAAATCAAACAAAGCTCTATTTCCGCTATGCTGCTTCTTCTTCGTCCTTGTCGGCCTTGTCTGGCATGCTCAGGGGTAAAGCTTTCCCTTTGTATCAGGGCGCGGGGGCGGTACTGGGGCCGGGCTAGGCCTTCGCCATAGCCATGCTTGCTGTTGTAGGAAAAAAAAGGCTTTATTGTGATTTATTTTTTCGGAAAATAATTTGGGACGTATTTACTTTTGTCCCTTGGAAGCTTTTTTATGCTTCTGAAAACTTTGTTATGCTTGAGAAATCGCGCCAAGCGCGATTTCTTTCTGACTTTACTTTTACCAATTGTCTCTTTTATCAATTTTAGAGGACATCACTTTTATTAGTTGGATAGATAATCCAGCTTTATTTGGCTAAAATACTATAATTCTAGATTTGAGATTGTTAAAAAAATGTGAACATTGGAGTGATTTTATGTTTGACATACCTTATTACTTGCTTAATTTCGTAAAAAAAAGTGATTATTTCTCTTGTGATGTTAATGAAGAATTTCTAATTTCAAGTATATTTGTTGTTAATGTTATATAATCTATTGATGTTACTTTTAAGCAAACAAGGCCTTCCCTTGCCTTATTTAATGTAAATGCAATAAAATACCGAAATATTCAACATAAACTATAGTTTTGTAAATGTACAAAATAGAATTAAAAAGCACTAAATGCGCTAAAAATAATGCTTATCTGGCGCGATTTTGGAATAGACATAATCCCAAAATATATGAATGATGGTTACAAATACATCTAAAACAGCTACAGTGTCATCTAAACCAGCCTTGTCCTCTGCATACAAAACATCCACATCATTTTCAGCTTCAACACGAGAGGCAATATGATCTGTGGGCTCCAAACTTTTTAGAGACCATTCTCCACAATATTTAATGTTCTCACAATTCAACCAATTGAAGTTAATGCAAGCATCACAAAAGCACGAGAGTGGTCTGCATAGCAACTTTGTTGGATCTGCTGGGTTTATAGTTGACACAGAATGTATCTGCTGAGTACCAGGTAAAGTCTTGCAATTGAATGCTTGCTGCCTGTTCACATCTATTTTTCCAACCTCCCAAAACACCCTTTCACAATCCGATTCCTTGGCCCTTAAACCGCACAAGCCGCTTTTTACGCGACTGCCACTGGCATGCCATTTTGTTTTCTCTCGCCGCTCTCAAGCCACAACTTTGCTATACCAGCCTCGCCATCATGTGTGCCTTTCCCATGGCCAGATCCAAAGAAATTCCATATCACGGAATTTTATTTTCAACATGGTATCTACAGATTCCATACTATGCCCGTGCAGATTTGAATTGAGATGCACAACCATCCGACCACACATAATGAAGGTTTATGTGTCCACCTCCATTATTCTTAAGCCACCCCAAATGTAATTTAAAACCATGTTGCACAAAATGAGTGTCATGCTTTTTGTCATCTGAAACATAGAAATGCACTGTTTTTTTAAGCTTACCTTCTATTTTCATCATTGAAATATGGACCAAAAATACTAATTTGATCGGGATTCCAATGCTTGGATTGCACTTCGTCCCCTCGGTTTCAATGTGTAGTTCTCTGCAAAGTCAACAACAGACAACACACTATTATCCGGGAGTTTCTCAACACATCTTTTAAACTGTTTGCTCTGCCAGTGTGCTGTAAAGTTATGATCTGTAAACTTAGCAAGCTGATTTTTCATGTTCTTTAACAAAACAGATGCTTTGTCATTCGATCAACTAATCTAAGCCTTCTGGATGTACCTTTTTTGGATGGCTCATTGACATATGCATATACTTGCCAGTCCACATTCTGAATTCCATCTTCCTCGTTTGGACAGATGTCGAATTTCTTCACTCCACATTCATCACATTCGCCTTTGATGCATTTTAGTTTATGCCATTCATCCGCCACATATTTTTCTATAAACCGTTGACCTCCACAAGATACTAACATTATCAAAAGTCTTCTTGTTTGCTTGACATACTCCATTGTTTTTTGGGATGCACGGACACCGCAGTTAAACAAGTGCAATTCAACATGTAGGGATCTCCTCATATCATTGAAGGCCTTTTCAGACGGACTGCTTGCTCATGTTTGACACAACAACATGTGTTTTCTCCTTCAATTTCCTTATGCAATCAGGTTTTTGGATACTCGAACCGTCAAGGCTTAATTTTGGTATCGATTCTAATATACAAACCGTTGATAAAGCTCGGACCGCAATAACAAAAGCATTAAAGACCATGTCGGCAAAATGATGTCCGCAACCGGATGCCAAAAGAGTATTGAACTATACTATTGTACAATTAATGTATGTTCTATGTACATAAAATGTCCATCCAACAGTTCTAATCGACAGCATCGTAGTACATCTAATGTACATCAAGACATCTAATGTACACCAACGGTTCCATCGATCTATTATCAGACATCCAATGTACATCCAATTGTACATCTAATGTACATCTAATTAATGTTCCAATATTAGTACATCACATTAATGTTACAATATTAGTACAACTAATGTACATATGTCCGATTTGTTTGGCTTCATTACCGAAAGTACACTAAAATGTAAAATGATGTAATTTTGATATTCAAGTACATGTAAATGCAATTTTGCATGGACATGTAAGTGTTAATGGATGTACATCTAAAAGTACCTAATAGCACATCACCGCAAGATTTTCGCTACTATGTAAACAATGTATAAATGTAAACAATGTAAAATGCAATACATTTCATGAAAACCATGTGTATTCATTAATGTGTCACTCGAACGTAACTAGAATGTACAGAAGAAAGTCATGAAAGAATTTTGGAAGAAAACATAATCTCCAAAATTGAATTGATTCAATTACAAGAGCAAACCTGTGAGATATCAAGGTATTGTATTGCTTGTGTTCTCCTCTTCATGACATCTCTAACCTTTGGTGAAACTTTGGTATTGTCAAGCCAAAATTCACGAACCTGACATTTGATTGAATCATCGATTCTATTTGATCTTGGCATCCTTCCTGCCAAAGCCCATACATTTGCTCCACTTAATGACATTATCTTCCTTCTTGCTGCAGCTTTGGATAAATTTCTTGGCTGTATCTTTAGCAATTTTGAAGAAACATTCTTGTTTATATCTCCTTTTTTTCCAACAATCATTGATAACAGTGAATGTTTTGCAGTCAATTTATCTTTGCTATTAGCAGACTTTACTTCTTGAAGCCCATCTTTCAAGTTTCTGATCATTGATTTCATAACAATAACCGGAAGGATTTCCAATTACGTGTTCGAAAAACAGAAAAAAGCCTGTCATCTTGCAACAAACGATCACAAAAAACTAATCTTTGATCTGGACGAAGCGTTTGCCAGCAACTGAGGATGCAATCCACCGACCTGTCAACACGCTGCTTTATTTGTTTTGTGGCATAACACTGGCCAATGTCGGCATACTTGCGCTTAGAACCATCACTTCCATTGGAATTCTCACCCTCCATGAACAAATTGAAATTGATTTGTATTTCTTGTAGATTCAATTGGCATGTGTTTGCTTCCCGAATTGCTCGGTGTTCGGCCCCGTGAAAGGGGGGATTTTGAAAGGGAGGGACGGATCCATTCGAATTGGTTCGGTGGTTCGGTGGTTAACCAAGAATTTCGGGGGGAATGTCAGGGATGATCTTGCAATCATTGCATATCTGACACAAAACGACAAACCATAGTATCTTGATGTACATCTAAAATGTACCCAAAAAAAGCACAAATTCGTCCTTCAATTCAGTACGATGTACGTACACCCTTTCATGCTTTTACCCAAATGAGGGAAGGGAGGGGAAAGAATGAGGAATGAGAAAGCATGAGAAAGAATGGAAATGAGAAAGAAATGAGAAAGCATGAGAAAGAAATGAGAAAATGAGAAAGATGAGAAAGAAATGAGGAAAAAAGAAATATGGGAAGAAAGAATGAGGAAAGAATGAAGCATGGAAGAAGGAGGAAGAAATGAAGCATGAGGAAGAATGAGGAAGAAATGAAGCATGAGGAAGAAATGAAGCATGAGGAAGAAAGAAGGAGAAAGAAATGAAGCATGAGGAAGAATGAGGAGGAAGAAATGAAGCATGAGGAAGAAAGAAGGAGGAAGAATGAATGAGGCATGGAAGAATGGGAAGAAAAAAAATCAAGAACAAAGAAGAAGAGGAAGGAAAGGAAACCAAAAAAAGAGGAAGGTTGGTTGGGCATGCATCATTCAATCCAAAAAACCTATTCAATCTAAAAAATATGATATACTAACCTTAGAATAGTTGCTTGCAGGTCGATCAGGGTACTAGCGCCGCAGATCGCCCAAGAACCTCGAAGAAGTAGGGCAAAAAGAAGTTCCGGAAAAGCCGGCCGCCCGCGGGTTCAAAAAATTACAGAGCGTCGCATGCGATGCGACATTATTTCAAATCCGTATACATACGGTTCTACGTCGCATGCGACGTCCCCGCGACGTATTTTGTTATAGCGACGTTAAGGACTTTATATTTTTTTTTTTGGCGTCTTTTTTTAATGTGATGCTCATTAAAGTTTGTCCCTAGGCTTATTTGAACAGTCCT
This sequence comes from Isoetes taiwanensis, assembly GCA_021234155.1. Lineage (NCBI taxonomy): Eukaryota > Viridiplantae > Streptophyta > Lycopodiopsida > Isoetales > Isoetaceae > Isoetes > Isoetes taiwanensis. The sequence goes on along the minus strand of JAJEKV010000084.1, from coordinate 4,617,278 downwards.
GAGGCATGCATGCAGTCAATCACATTCCGGATTCTATTACTACCAGCAAAAATTTTAGTGGCCTAAATATATCTACCAGAACGTGAAGTTGGTTTTCTGAAATATCGTCATGAAAAGAACAATTATTTGTATGAGCGAAGTCGAATCGCCGTTCCTAGGGACGGTCGCCCCAGGACGCTTCGCGGTTTGACAGGTTCTCCCAGACCGATCTTGGATTTTTTTGGTCCTGCTCGGAGCTGGGTCCTTGAACGGAGGATTCAACGGTCGGATAGGGGAACTGAGCTTCGGGAGGGTGTTCATTAGCATACAGTCCCCCAGGGGGCGGTGCCAGGACAGGCTGCCTCGAGAACTTTTTTGGGGTCCATCTCTCCTGGGGACGGGACTCTCACCTCTAGTGAGGTGGCCGTTCAAAGTCCTGGCCTTGTTTGACTTGGGGAAGGGTGCCAGTCATGCTTGCCCAACAACGGGCTGCCCGGACCGTTCTAACCCCAACGCTTGGGTCTGGACCTTATCCGAAAATTTTGGAAATTTTCCTGTCTGCTGGTGATGACCCCGAAGCCAGCCTGACCAAAACCATAATTTAATTCCATGCCATGCATTAACTACTTAATTTATGAAGCATAAATGCAATAAAATGCATAACTAAAAGAGTGTGCATTGAAAAAAGGCGAAGTCTTTGACCGGGGCAAACAAGGCGGTGCGGACACATTAAAAAAAATTTTACTTGGAAACTATAAAGCAATCTTTCATCAAGGTACAATTGTTTCTGAGAAACAAAACCAGTTCATTACAAGTTAGTTATGCCATCCATGTCAAATAGCTTTAGGGAGCAGTCCGTTGAACAGGGGCATTCTCTCTATCCATACGCCTTGATACTGAAACACAACCATCATCACAAGCCAATGGACTCCTTAACATCGACATTGCCCCGGGGACCAAGTTCCGCGGGCCGTAAGACCACCCGACCTCCTCGTAATTCTTCACGACCTACACCGAAACTTCATAGTCCGTGCCCTAGTACGCGTTAGGATTTTATTGTGAGATGTCACGCCAAAAAAAATCAGAATTTATTTTCGCACAATGCATTAGTTGCTAATTTATGAATGTCTTGCCACCGCAAAAGCCCCCGACTTCTACTTGCCACATCGGGGAGGACAGGCCCAAACTCGCCCGCCGGTACCCTTGCTCAGATTCTCGCTGCGGCTTCTTGGTTAGGTCCAAAGTGCAACAGACCAAGTCTCGCCCCAAAACGCAAAACCCTTCTAGAACCCGGCAACCCACGGGGTTTACGTTTTGGAGGCCCTCTCCTTGTCGATTCTAGGGACCTTGCGCCGTGACTTTGACGTGGAGTGGGGGTGTTGACGCCGTGAGCATGGACCCTAAAATCCCGGAAGCTGCTTGCCCCAATTTCCTCTCCCTAAGGCCCTCGGGACGAATGGACGACCTCCCCTCTCCGGAACCACGATTTGACTCTGCCAATGGACTCGTAACATCGACATTGCCCTAGGGACCAAGTTCGCGGGCGGAAGACCAAAACTTCGACCCCAAAACACAAACCCTTCTAGAACCCGACAACTCACGAGTTTACGTTTGAGGCCCCTCTCCTGTCGATTTGGTCGGGACCTTGCGCCGTGACTTGACGGGAGTGGGGGTGTTGGCCTTGAGCACGGACCCTAAAATCCCCTCGAAGCCGCTGCTTGCCCGAATTTCCTCTCCCTAAGGCCCCAAGGGGCCTGACCGGCGACCTCCCCTCTCGGGAATCGCGATTTGGCTCGCCAATGGACTCAACATCGACATTGCCCTAGGGACCAAGTTATGTGGGCGGAAGACCAAAACTTGGCCCCAAAACGAAAAAACTCTTCTAGAACCCGGCAACTCCACGTGGTTTACGTTCGGAGGCCCTCTCCTTGTCGATTTGGCGGGACTTTGCACCGTGTCTTCACACGTGGAGGGGGCGTTGACGCTAGAGCGAAATCCTAAAATCCCCCCTAAGCCTTTTGCCCCCAATTCGATTCATTACAAGTTAATTATGCCATCCATGTCAAATAGCTTTAGGGAGCAGTCCGTTGAACAAGGGCATTCCTTCTATCCATATGCCTTGATACTGAAACACAACCATCATCACAAGCAACCAAATCTAACCCCCAACCCCCAGTAGTCTTTTGCTTTTCTCAGAATCATTTATCTTCATTCTAGTAGTTATGATGCTTTTCTGTAATCATTTATCTTCATTCTAATAGTTATGATGCTTATATTCTCAATGCAATCTTAGACCAAGTATAACGTCCAGCCAGCCAAGGTCAACCCCAAGTACAACGATCCCACAAACTCCATTCCTTTGACCTTAGCTAACCCTTTGACCTAGACCTTCTCCGAAAATTTGAAAAATTGGACCGGTGGCCGAGATGAATTAGGAATCCAAATGGCAAAAGATCAGAATTTATTTTCGCACAATGCATTAATTACTTAATTTATGAATGTCTTGCCATCGCGAATGACGCCTTGAGGGGACCCTAAAATCCCTAAGCCGCTTGCCTCGAATTTCCTCTCCCCAAGGCCTCGGGGACAGGCGAGGCGACCTCCCCTCGAGAATCACGATTTGGCTCGCCAATGGACTCGTAACATCGACATTGCCTTGGGGATCAAGTTTCGTGGGTAAAACCACCCCGACCTCCTCAGGCGCCAAAGTAGCTCACTTCCATCACACTCATAGTCAATTGGCCTAGGATGTGGATGCGGGATACTGTCGTGGAGCCTTGTAACTTGCTTAGGGTAATTTCGCCATTCCGGACGATTTGGCAGGGTCGATTTGCCATTCCAGAGCCTCTCCGGTGCCCGAACGACAAAACACTGTGGTTTCTACAAGGCTGACCTCAGGACGCCCCGTGGTTTGACAAGTTCTCCGGACCGATCCGAATCTTTTGGGCCTTCCCGAAGAGGGGCCCCTGAATGGAGGATCCAACAGTCGGATAGGGGAACCGGGCTCCGGGAGGGTGGCCATTAGCGTGCTGCCCGGGGCAGATGAGGAAAAGATTCTAGAAAACTTGCCCGAGGTTTTATCTGATGAAGATAGCATGTCTGATGAAGAATAGTTGAACACATTCTTACAGGTTAGGAAATGATTCAGAAATTTTGAATATATGTTGTTGTGTCTTGCCTTGTTTGGGAATAATATAAGAAACTCAATTCCATGCTCAATTGTATTTTGATGTCCCTTGTTTCAATGTACTATGTTTGCTTTTGATGTAATATGTAATTGTATTTTGATGTCCCTGATGTAACATGCGCCAGGTTCACCACATGTTTCACCACATGTGTTTCACCACATGTTTCACCACGTGTTTCACTTTCTGTCTCTTCCCCCGAGACAGATAGATCCTTCTGAACAGCTTTTCCACTGAAATGCTTTCCTTTTCCTTAAATTCTCTCGGTCCCATCAATTCCTCTCATCATCGGGCAACCCAAAAGGCCCGAGATGCCATTCTTCTTGCTCCCGACCGAGTTTACAGTTTATTACAGCAGTTCGGGAGCAGCTTACAGTTTACAGCAGCAGGTCCTTGGGAAGCAGTTTACAGTTTACAGTTGGGTGGGAAGCAGTTTACAGTTTACAGCTTACAGCAGCTACTTCAGCAGACATGGCCAACTTCACCTCTTGGATGCTGCAAAACGATGGAGTGCCAGAATGGGACAATGTGACCAGAGAAGAAGAGCCCATAATACCCAGGCGTGCTGTCCCGATTTTCAGCCATGCAGAATGGATGGACATCCTCAGGCAACAGAAATTTCTCTATTCACCGGATGAGAATATGACCACAGAAATGCTGAAAACTCTCACCAGGAGGATGAATTGTACACCGGACCTCCCAGACCTCTCAACTTACTCTGCTGCCACTGAAATTTTTACACACCAGCATCTTTGGCCCGTTCCTCATACTATTGACCAGGATCTGCAAAGGTTGAGACCTTTTCTGCTTAATGGCTACCAAGCCTTTACGCTAGACAGGTTCTGCTTTTGTTATGATAGGTTGTTTACAGAGGACCAATTCCTTCACTTCAGGGATATGTTCTATCATCACAAGGGCTTGCAGGATGCACATGGAGAAGCTGCTATTCTGTTTGGTAACACTGCACCATTATGGTTTTTTGCTTTCCCTCCAGAATGGGATGAAATAGGCTGGCAAGCTGACCCGGTGGCCACTGATCTGGTGATCATAGAAGATGACGAGGAGGAGCTGGACCCAGATCTCTTTTTGATAGACCCACAGGAATGAAAGCAAGTGTATATAAAAAGTTTTGTTTCTCATGTAATCTGAATACAAATCCTCGCTTGTAATCTGAAATGTAACCTTATGTAATCATTTTATATGTTTAATATAAATCTTCACTCTTCAATCTTCACTGTTTAATTGACAGGGTGAAAGTGACACACAGAAAAATTACATTAAGGATGAACATAATGGGACAGAGAAACACATGATGAAACCCACCATCAAATGTCATATCAAATGCAAGGTCAATCATTCAAAAGCTGGTTGTGGCAGAAAAGATTGAGGGAAACCCTAAATCTAGTTTTGCATGCAGACATTGGCTTATCCCAATCCAGCCTATGGCGGAAGAAAAACGTAAGGAGAACACGAAGCACAAACAATTTCGCCAGCCCAAAATGCAAATGATCCGGTAGGACCTATACTGGAGCAAATAAACCAGGAACAGAGGCGGATATTAGAGGAGTGGAGGACCCATGAATTCCGAGGTATTCTAGGCTTAAAACATAGGTTAATTCCTGATGGGCTTAAAGAATTAGAAGCCAAGGCAGTGATAGGCGGTTGCCTTTCTTTGTAGTAGAATGTGATTTCTATATCTTATATAATAATGTTATAGTGTAAGTGTTGGACCCAGCCCTAATTTGGACGGCTGAGATCCATCGACATTGCACGGCCAAGATTTCTTCTCTTCTCATCCCTTTTTTTTTAGGTTTCAACGGTGTAGAGCTTTGGACGGTGCAGAGCTCGGGACGTCTTGCCCCTTCTGAAGCGTCTTGCCACAGCCTGAGCTCTCCAAGCGCAGAAGAGACTGCCGCAACTTATATATTTGCTTCTTCCGTTTTGTGAGATGTGCTCATCATTTTATGTACGTTACATTTGCTACTGAGCTTGGACGAAGAAGTGGCCGTGGTCGGAGCAGAATTGGAAGAGGATCAATTTTTGTTACAGCCATCTGCCTATTTTCTCTGGCACGGCTTAGTATTTTGCCTTGGGTCATGATCGTTTGGAGCCCCCATCTTTGAAGATTAGATAAGCAGGAACAGCTAAGATGGAGATGTGACTATCTTCTTCTACATGGCTAATGGTTTCTACCACTTGAGGTAACAACTCTGCATTTCAAGCATTTCGTTTAATGTATTTGTGCATAGAGTATTTGTGCAAGTGTTAATCGTGATATGGATGCGCATTAGAGCTACAGTTGTTCTGGATTGTGCTTAATCCACCGATGGAATCAAGATTGATAGATGAGGGTCAAGTTATAGACGACTCCCATTTGAGCTCTTTGGCGTACCTAGAACCTAGAACGTAAGATAATTTATTTCGTTTTCCATGCTTAACGCTGAAGAAGACATCAATGTTGATCAGATCCGTATGCTTCTTTGACCACTGATTCTCTGCAACTTCTGCTACTGCATCTTCTACTCTACTATACATATTTTTCTCTTTCGTATCATTGTTACCTTAAAGACTGTTTGGTGCTGTGGTTATTGTCAAATGTTACCACGTGGAAGTATACATAGTGCATTCCAGTGTCAACCATCTGCATAGGCTTGAAATATTTCCAATTTAATTTTTTATAGAGCTGAATGTTTTGCCAAACATATGACATATCAACCTGATCCTATCACATGGACATATTTGCTGAAAACTTCCAGAATTGAGTTTTTGGGAATTGGGAATACAATCATAAAATTGTAAATCATTGGATCACTGTAAAACTGATCTAAAAGACTGATCAGTGTTTATGGGATTGTTTATACACGTAGCCACAATATTTGGATGCTGTTTTAGTTTGTCTTGAAATTTCCAACTAACTTGCTGTTAATTGATTATGCAGCTACAATAAGGGTAATTTCTCCTCCAGATTTCCCCATTATCATTAGCAAGTGGCTTTTATTTGACATGTCTGTTTGTTGTAGAGCATATTTTCTTCATCTATTGTTAATCCTTTGCCTAGCATATAAAAGCAGTGCATTTATAGAGAAACAAGTAAAAACAAACGATTTTACCCCTTTTCTTACACTGCCATGCGGTTAGTAGACAGTGCTTTTATTTTATTTTATAGTCTTTACTCATAACATCATGCTTGGTTTATACAGAGTGTTTAAATTCAGCCCTGCTGTTAGCCTGAAGCAGATATCCACCTACGCTAGCAAAGACCGAAGCTACCTGCATCATTGAGGTAAAGATAAACTATACTACCCTTGCCTAAAGTCTTTCTTATCCATGTTTGCAATAATTAGTCTCTTGCTATTTTCTTTACATGCGCTTTTGCTTATTGCCAGAAACTATATAACAATAATTAATATTTCTACTGTATATAATTCTGTCTAGACGGAAGAAACAGGCCCGATGCAAGCCATTAAAATTTTCAGCCATACTACAAGCCGCCAACCCATTGAGAGCAAATGGTGCAAACTATAGGGACTAGCAAAGGTGTATGGATTCTTAATCAAGGAGTATTCCAAAGCTCTAACGCAATGCCAACTAAGATATGAGGCCTCAATATGGCAAAGAGAAGATTGAAGATGAGAAGAAAGCCTAAGATACCTGTTCTCATAAAGCCTCATAAAGCTGCTATTACACCTGTTCTAGGTTATGCATTGAGTATGCAAAAATGCAGCCAGGAAGTTGTAATCAAATTCGCAGCTTTGAGATTGTTGATGGCAATATTACAATAGGTTGTAAACAATGTTGCGGAGGCTTGCTTATTTACCCAAAACGTAACAATTAATTTTATTGAAATTCCGAACTTACTGCCAGAAGAACTCTAATCTATGTACCCCATATAAGCAGACATTGATAATTTTCGTGAATTTGTGCATACTTCTCAGATTAATTTGTGCATACTTCTCAAATTATATGAGTTGTCCTGTTCAAGCATTGTTGTCTTATACTTGGGAGTTCCAAAATTATATTTTTCTACAGTGATAGATGATGGCTAAAGGCTGCTATTGTTTGTTCCACAATATCAGATATGAACTGCTATGGGAGCTCCCATCAAGATATCGCTAGCAAAGATGTACTTCATTGGGCGGTACCACTAGCTCTATGTAATGGGCGTAAAGCAAAGACTATGGGCGGTTGTTCTCGTGGGCTTAATTTCTTGTGCAGATGGGATTTGCTTAAATTGAATTTGATCAAGCAATGCATTTTTTTAAGTACTATAGCACCGAACCGCACTTATGTTAGTTGCAAGAAATGATGTCGGAACAAAGCAGCCTCTGTGGGCTAGATTTTTTTTCTAATGGGCCTCAGGGGATGCCAGAGTTACCAAAGTTCATTATCCTAGAGGTAATCTTTGGAGTTGGCCAAAAGCTCTTTCTTGACACCGGTGGTCAAGGTGCTCAAGGTGTTGTAAGAAAAAGAGCAATTAAGCATAAAAATATCTCCTATGCATTATGTTTACAACTACCTCTAAACCGAACATTTACCAACAATCAAAACAAATAAAAGCCATGGAACTACAACACATCATAAGACTGTTACAAAATCATCTTGACAAAGAAAGGCCTAATAAATCTTTAATCTTGACAAAGAAACACTAATAAACCTCTAATATCTTATAACAATGTTATAAAATCTTATTGATGCCGGAGATGAATATTGGTTTCATGCATAAAAGTAATGGATAATTTTTTTGTAAAAGCACCTTCTATAAGCTATATCGTCCAAACATAAATAGCGTCTCACTTTTATTTGCTAAAACTGTCACATGCAAATAGCATGCAGGTATATGGTAGAGGAAACTAGGAAAACAAACCATATGCACGACAATTACAAAAATAAGAATTATAAAGTTTAGCATATTTACAAGCTCTCAATATAAGCCCCAAGAATGTAACATATAATACAATATTTTCTATATATTCGATCTAATTTTTTGTCAACATGAAAACAAATCCCCTATAGTCCAATGTCGATAATATTGTGGCATCATTGACATGTTCCAACTTTTACCCTAATTTGATGGTGAGGATGACCCTCGAATCGAGAGCCTATAGTTCTATAAAACAAAAAAGGGGAGGCACAAAAGGCGCTTTGGTAAAAAAAAAAAGCACATCCCGCTCCCTTTTTTGGGCTTAAAGGCACATCCTTTAAAACTTTGCCTCTTTGGACGTGGTCTTTAGGGGTCCTCTTATGCTATATAACACTCATTTATGACAAGATTGAAGAAGATGAGCGAATCGGAGATCGGAGAAGAGCACTTTCTCTCGTAAATATCGATGCATCACTATGTAACATGAAGAAGTGAGGTTTCTTTTTAAGCCGCTTTTTTCATTGTGGCTCAAAAATTTGTGTTTCAACTTATGCCCAAAGAACGCCGGGCACCATTACTAGTTACTAATGACGTTGTTTTTACGATGTGATGCGCCAGAGACTTAACAGAGCCGGTGCAACCACTGTGATCCGGGGGTGGCGATGATTCCGAGGATGAGGTCGCAGCCTCTCCATGCTTGAGGAAGAGGATATATTCATCCAACTAAAGCAGAAATGATCCATGCTTCAGCCATTAAAAAGTGCTCAACAGCCGATGCATGGAGACACAACAACCCGAGACAATACTTTATGAATCAGATCATAAGTGGGAGCGTAAACGAGAAGCTCATGTTTTAGTGTTGCCGGATTTCACCAACGTATTCAGCAAGAAAAAACTTGATCTCATCTTGAACATACTTGAAGAAGAAGAGTTACAGATCTCACAATGCAGATCCGATTGAGGCCCAAGAATCAGATGTCATCATTAACCTCTTCAAAACAGCTATTATTATATCTCTAATGCATTTTGATAATACTAGAAGCTCGTGGTTATAGTTTTCCTCGATTTTTCTTCATACTTCATTTCATAAGAAGTATGAACTATTCTACCGGTATGGTAGATTTCCATATGTATTTTTCTCCCTTTGAAATATAAAACAACGCTTGCATCACCACGCTTTCACCACGCCACCACGATTTCACCACGATTTCACCATAATCAGCTTGGCATTGACCATTTTTTGACCCGGTCGAAAATGGAATGGCTCTCGATTCTCGATAGTATCTTGATCGATTTTGGTGACAAAGAATATATGGATCCCAAATTAGGTCCCCCGAATTGATATGAGGCCAAAATTCATTAAGCTCGCTTTGCTTTGTGCAAAGATTCTTGCAAGGCCACTAACTTTTGCTTCGTGGAATTTCGTGGTTTTTCTTTTCAGCTTTCTTTTGAACTTTATTTCTTTTGAACCCGAGCCATCCATCTCATATTTTCCTATTTGTCGAGCTGGTTACCATATTTTGTTAGTGTGCAGATCATAGATTCTCGTGACCTTCAAATTCCTTGTTTGCATTTTATAATTAATGACAAAAAGTTCATTTAACCGAATCAGCTTCAAATTTAACCGAAAGAACAAGTTGGAAACTCAGAGAACAGCTTAAAGCAAAACAAGTTCTATTGCAAAACAAGGACTATTGCAAAACAAGTTCTCGCCATTAATGAAAAGTTTTTACAAAGAATAGTCACAAGGACTATTGCCAAAAAAAATTGAAACCGTGGATTACAATACAAATCTAAACTAATCAAAGTGAGGCCATCGCGGAGCTCTATATGGAGGTCGCCCCGCAGCATATATCTTCATTTCGAGGAGTCGCCTCGCCATCATAACCCGCGATGCACCCACCGAAAGCATCCGCGATCGGGGTTTACGTACCGCGGCATCCATGATGAGCTTCTCCACCTCCGGGTGGAGTGAACTTGGCCACCATCAGAATCGGGCAGCCTCCTCCTCGGGTGGAGGAAGACACGGATCCTCCCGCAGAAGACACGGATTCTCGACCGCGTCGGGCTACGAAGGAGCGTGCACAATGGCCGGATAGTATTCCCCATGAGTGTAGTCTTGAACTTGGCCATGGCGGAAGTGAAGGAGATGGACGGAATGGGGAAGGAGTGAAGGAGATGGCGGAATAGACGATGGGGACGGAATGGACGGAATGAAGTCAGCAGGCGTAATTTTGGGAATAAAGGGATGCAAATCGTAGAGGCATGCATACGATTTTGGGAATGAGGCGTAAGAGGAAAGGGACGCTTGCATGCATACAATTGCACACCTCAAGCATGCCACATAGACCTAAAAGTATTAGGAAAATCCACTTACTCGTGGCAATTGTGTAAAGGGTATTGTATAGGTACTTTTATGAATATAAAGAAGTTTTCGCTTTGCATTCTCATTTTTATGCTTCGCCATTTAAATTTGTACTTGAATGTTGAATGAATTCCAAGGTATAACCGGATTAAACCTGAATTAAAATGAATTAAACTTGCACAAGGCCCGGATTAAACTCAAGGCATAATATAAAGGTATTACAAAACCAATTGATTAAAACAGTAAAAACGTAATACTTCGTAACAAAATACTTCGTAATATTACAACACGTAAAACTTCAAAAAGGCACAAGACCTGTATATATTAAAAAAAGGCACTAAGGCCATCATATATTACAAGGCACTAAGGCCTGTGTTTCAAGTTTAAGGCACTTAAGGCCTGTTAGACATATGGATGAGATCAAAGAAAGGCACTAAGGCCTGTGGTATCTGTTTTTTCAAAAAATAACAAAGGCACAAAAGGCCTATGGTTGAACTTGATCATAACAAAAAAAAAAAAAAAAATGGCTTCCTCACCGGACTTCAAGCTTCATCTATAAGAAAAGTAAAGAAAGTTAGAAAGCCTGTAAAAAAAATTGCAAAAAATTGAATTGCATGCTACTTACTCTCCAGCCAATTGTGAAATTCTGCAAATATTTCTTCTTCACTGTCCAAGTCTTGTTCTTCGCTGGTCTCTTCTTCTTTGCTCCAGATGTTGTCTTCGGAATCAACCTCCTCCTCTGAAGAATCTGCATCAGATGAATGAAAATTGGAGGAATTTTCTGAAAGCTCTAAAAGAGAGTATTCAGAGCTTTTAAGAGGAGCCGCCAGACCTCCCTCGTGGCTCTCCTCCTCCCAATTGGGGACGATTTGGTTTCGAAGTTCGACATCATGATCATCCCGCAAAGGAATAACCCATGATCCTATGCCATAATCGGGTTAGGACCTCTCGCCAAAGGCAGCAGGCAAGGCCCGACGCTTGAACGGGCCAGGGGAAGGGGAAGCAGAGCAAGAAGGAGAGCGGCAGCGCTTCGGCATTCTGTTTGGGAGAATTGGACGATGCTTCTTCCTCACGACCATAGCCTATAAAGGTCGGGCGGAAATTAATTTCAGAGGCTACCATTTTAGGATTTCGCACTCATTAGTATCTTAATCGTAATGATTTAGTAGGATACTAATAATTACCTCAGAATGACCATAATTTTATTTTCTAAAAAAAAAAAAAAAAAAAAAAAATCTATCCCGAAATGGCCATTCTTTTTGGACACCAATCATATTATGTTGGCTTGGCACTTTTTAGTAATTTTAGTTATAATTAGCTAGTGTAAATTGATTGTTGACTTCAATTGTTGACTTACGCTTCACCAAACATGTTGGTCAATGAAAGTCAAACATGTAACAAAGGTCATGTAAAGGCTCAAGCATGCCAAGGTGGCTCAAATATGCCACCTAGGCTCCAACATGCCAAGGTGGCTCAAACATGCCATCTAGGCTCCAACATGCCACGTAAGCTCCAACATGCCACCTATGATTCACCACATGATTCACCACATGATTCACCACATGCACCACATGATTCACCACATGCACCATTTGCATCACCACATCTATCACGACATGTATCACCACATTGTCATGAATCTTTGAATACATCAATTTCTTTTCCGAGATTTGAACTCCACCGTGAGTGTTGCTCGTCACCAGAAAGTCTATTGTATACAACAAGATACAACAATGTACATTAGAGTGTCAATGAAAGAATAGGTTACAAGAATAACCTCTTTGGTTACAATAATACAAACATGTGATTACAAGTAAAGATCTATTGATCCGTCAACCTCAAATTTCATTACTAGAGCAACCGTGGTTTCACAACATCAATCATCATTCTCAGGCATGTCCAAACCGCCAAGAGAAATTGGTACACCCTACAACAAACATATCAGGCCTCACATTGGATGAGTAATACCTTCAAATTTACTTAACTCATCTTGCATTGGGATAGTATGTCCAAGTCTCGATTGCAGCCACAACTTTTTTACAAAGACACATATAGCGTGACCACACCCACCAAAGAATCGACCGAGTGGGGAACTTGTAATTTTCTTGTGGCACAGCCTTTTATGGTGCTTGGGAATTTTGTGTTTGCATCCTCAACAAAACTCATGACAAAGCTCTGAGCCCTTGTACATTTCTAGGTTGCCAAAATGGTACACACCGGCCGACATTTAACCGATCGACCTCCAAGACCTACAATGACATACACCGGCCTGTGGTAAAAGCATGAAAGGGTGTCTATAATGTAGTCCTTTTTTGTACATATACATATGTACAAAATGCACATTTTGGAATAATCGCCATCATGATCCGCTAGTAAATCGCCATGATGGCTATCCACTACTCAACCCAAGAATTATCGGATTTTGAAATTCTTTTCCCAAATTCTTTCTTGGTTTGCCTCTCGCTCACTATCCCGCCTTCTCTCGCTTGAATTCGATCAATAATTCTTCATCTAGCTATGGCCCCAAAACACCCCCGTGATGAGTGCTTGCTCATCACCACAGCCCAAGCAAGAAGCTGCTTCCTTCCAATGGATTTTTACCTCCAAGGAGTTTATGTTTGGGTTCCGAGGTGATCCAAGCCAAAGACCTCCGTGATAAACATGCAGAGGCCCACATACCCAACCTAGAGATGGTTATGAACGAGGTATGTGGTGAAGCTCCAAAAACGTGACGAGGATTCAAGGAAGGGAGAATCCGTAATCCATGGAAAGATGATTTTTTTAATATTATGAATTGGTTTATGGCAAGAAACAAAGTTACAAACCATTATATTTCTACCTATTTTGCCGTGAGCATTTGCTCTTCACTTGAAGGGACGGCTTGTTGATTGATGGACGTGGCTAGGACCGCCAAAGATCTTGCCAAAACCCTCATTTCAGACGCTATGTGAGGACCCTACAAATGTAAATCCTCAACTATCAAACAGACATTGTATTGCAAAGTAATATTAGAGCCCCGGGTTATTCTAGATCGATGTTGACACAATAAAGCAAGCTTATTTAAGCATGGGTTGGAGGAGAAAACTAACCTATTGAATGAATTAGAAGCACCGGAAGAAAAAAAGGAGGGATGCATTGAAGGTCATCACCGGATTGAGGGTAGAAAGGATATGCTATTCAAGATCCGCAGCCAGACCGCCGTAAAAATAGATGAGACAAAACAGAATTTGACAAATTGTCCCGTGATCCCTGCTGGAAATCAAGTTATCTTCTGAGTGTTGAAGTACAAGTTGGAAGACTTGGTTATGAGTAGACATGATAAAGAGCAAAGACTCTTCTAAGCTAGACATTGGTTTGCGTGAAGCAACTAAAGAAATTGAAAGGCATGAAATCTCAATTGAACAAGCAAAGGAAAAACTTAATTGCATTGAATTGGTTCAGCAAAGGCATTCACAAATTTTGGATTTCATGGGGGAGAGCAGGACCTATTGTTCCGCACCAGGCCCCACCTCAGAGGAGCTACTTCTATAGAGCAGCTCATCACATTCGGGCCCATGTACCGTTGTGGCCAAGGCTTTGGCAAAACCGGTTTGTTGTTGCTAGCTCCATGCGTAGATGCTTATTGCCTCTTCTCGGCTTGTGTTATCCGGGTCCATGAAAGACGTAATTGCATAAAAGGTTGCATCCGGGATGAGGGCATTGAATTCAGCTTGGTTTCCCTCACGGAAAGGTATGCATTGCTCTCAACTAATTTAAACTTACATTTCTCTTAATTCATATTTGTTATTGTAATCTGCATAGTTCTACATGTATGGCTTTCAGTGCATTGCTATTCCTTGTACATGTATAACTTTTAGTGTACATCCGAAGCGTGAGGTACATAGGCATATATTTGCTTGTTTATTGATGCTTTTATTTTTGAGCTTGACCGCAGCTTGTATCGGGCTTGTACATGTCTCTAATGGAGTCTACATCCGCAAATAGATGTACATGCATTTATCTTTAGAGTGCATCTCAGATGGATTCATAAGTATGTGCATTTTTACATATATGTGCTTTTTTGGGCATAGATCTACATTCCCTAACTTGATATTGGGTACATCTGGGTACATCTGGGTACATTGATGTACCTCTATGTACATTGAGGGACATGTACATGTACATTTGGCTATAGTTAAATGTAGTTACGTACATTTGGTACATTTTATGTACATGAAATGTACATGCTTGGCGTAATGTAAATTTATATTTCTCATTAGTTCTGTTTTCATGTTCTTTTTATGTCTATTGAAATTTAGATCATTTGTTTGTTTGCGATGAGGTCGTTCCTATCCCGTAGCCTTTTAATGGTTGATGTTCTTGAGCCATCTCAGATCGACTCTCTTTACAGATTTTATCGAAAGCATAATAATGCATCAATCAGACCCTCAACCTTCCAGCCCAGATCACCAATGACATTTACAAAGCCAAGAATAGAACCATCCCGCAAATGCCTCCTCATAACATGGCAAAGTGAAGTTGAGGAAATTAAGAGGATGGCACTTGAGAAAGCTAAAAAGCTTGAAAAAGTGCACTTTCCAATGGTTGCCGCAATGTAAACTCCTTCATCACCAAGTGCTAAATTAGTAATTGGAGAAGCTAAGAAAGATTCAGCCGGCCTCAAAGATCATCCGCAGGTCTCGCCTGACCCGCTACGTAAGAAGCTACAAAGGAATCAGATCCAGATTTTATCCCATGAGATACCAGGGAAGAGGAAGTTGAGTTGGTAGTTGAGTCCACTCCAAAGAGGAGGCAAAAGAATGCTGGTGATGGCACTCCAAGAGGAAAAAAAAAACAGCAAAATCTCCAAAGAACAAAAAAAAAAATGTCCTCCTAAAAAAGAAAATCTCCGTGCAAAAAGTGCCACCACCACCTAGAAAGAGGTATGTCCAAGATGAACTAATTTTGTTAAACATCTCAGATTTATGATAATTAACCACATTTTTTTTGTACATAGGACACGATCACAGGCCGTGAAGGAAGCTGATCCTGATCCTTCTGAGTCGGAACCGTAAGAGGAAGAGGATGAGGATCTACAAGCAAATATTGATGTGATAACAAATAAGGTGCAGCAGTCCACAGAAGATGCTGAAGCAGGTGATGAATTTACAAGGTGAGTAATATACAATTGATTACAATAGATATATTCTTTTGCTAATGCTATTGTTTCCTTGTACAGTTTAGTGAACCGACCGAAAAGGTTGGTTCCATTCACTCCTTATAGGGACCGGCCCTCCTAAGCCCCGCACCCTCTATCTTTCAAAGTGATGTTGACGAAGTTCTCACTGAAGTCGGACTTGACCTCTAAGATGGTAGATGTCTATGGGAGGTAGGCTAGCATTTCAACATATTTATGTTATTTCATTCCCTAAGTCACTCATCTTATGTATTAATATGTATTCGGATTTGTGTGCGTGTACCTTTGTAGCAGCCTTCCATCCGATTGGAAACACAAGTTTTTACTTGCCTCGACCGGACACCTTCCAGAATTTTGTGAATTCCCTCAAGAACAAGGGGCGATGCACGTAACACTAACATAAAGGAAGGGCTGGATGGCATTTTGATTGCAAGATGCCAATACATATTTGTTCCAATTCTCGCAAGGCCCAAATGTGGCATTGGCAATACTTGTGCTTGCTGGTCCTGAAAAGCTCTTGTCCATCTATAGCTAGCCCAAGTATCTGATCCTCTCTCTCCGCCAAAGGCTATGTAACCGATGCTAAAGTGGTCCGTATAAGTATGAGTTTCGCTTTTAGTTTTTATGATTTGATTATTCTCATATTGCAATTTCTTATGCTTGATTTATTCTCACATTGCAATTTTGCGTGTTTCATAAGCTTGTGATCAATAACATGATGCTCGGATCCAACAGCTTAAACCATGGTAGGAAGAACTTTGATGCTCCCCGTGTTCTCATCCCTAAAATGCCGTAAACTAGTACCAAAGAACCCTTGCATGTACATTGTGGCTTACATGCACAAATTCATAGATGCCGTGGTTGATGCAATGCCCAAGCTCCATTTTTGTAAGTAGAACATGTTATTTTCCTATTAGTTATTTGTTGGTATAGTCCTCTAATACTTGTGCACCATGCATGATGACACCCAGCTTGGTTCATCGATGCCTATGCCAAGTCAATGGAGGGATCATCTAATGGAGGCATTAATTGTAGAAGGCTTAGATGAATATACAAGCAGCTTGTTCCTACATTGTGGTAGATAGTCCCTTTGACTTGTTTGTGAATTACAGCTTTGTATGAGCCATGCTCGAAGCTTCTTTGTACTCAATAAGTAATGAAAAATTAATTTATTTGGCTCACTTACACCTCGCTGCAAATAACAATTGTGTAATTATCAATGTGTTTTTCAATTGTGTAATCTGAAATGTAATTATAAATTGTGAATAGACTCTCAACCGAAATCTTTCTTAATGCTTGTGGCTTGTGCCCCGAGCAATTGTACATAGACCACGGTTGTTATGGGGCTTAGGCGTAGGGCTCCGTGAGCTCACAGAGCTCCCTAAATTGCAGTGCACCGATAGCCATAGCCGAAAGTGCTAGAGAACTCATTGCTAGAAGCCCGCTGCTAGTCTCAAGGTGAAAAAAACCTCAAGCCATAAATCGATAGAGAGAGAAGAACAAAAGAAACTTGTAGGCATCTGGACCATTAAACCTTTAACTCAAAAATCGGGCCGCCTATTTTAGGGCGTGGTCCATTACATGCTTGCACTAAAGCGCCATAATATAAGATTTGGATTGGGTCATCAAGGGGATCTTTTTCGAGCTTTTTTTTGAGTAAAGGATGATAAAAAAAAAGACATTAAAATAATTATGAAGATCGCCAAAAAAACTTTCCAAAGAATTGATTAGTCATTTGGCTTAACCGCAAATGGAATTTATGTAATGACAATCCTTACACTTAATATTTGAAACACTAAGATGTAACATCATGTATAAGTATTAATATGCTGGATAAGATCACCGTATGCATCTTCGCAAGAATAAGTAAAGGATGTAATCAATAAAAGACTTAAAACATTGTCGTTTAACACATAATTTCTATTCATCATTTGTCATAAAATTGACAAGACATCGCCGAAAGCAATAAAATCACCGAAGTTTCGATACGTGATTCGTGTATCACATCGAAGTTCATTAGCCATACACCAACATGCTTCTCACAATCTCTATAGCCCGTGAAGTGTCCATCTCTTAATAGCCCGCCACATTGGGTACATCCACTTCCACGGCCCGGGCAACTTCGCGACATTTTCGCTATGTGAAGCACTTCAAGTGTGTTCCAAGTAATTCCCGCTCTAGCTCATCCGAGAACTCAGAGGATGAAATATTTTTTATTTTTACATGAAATAGAGTGCTTTTGGTTCCAGCTTGTTCCATCTCGTTTTGTTCCTTGTCGCCGCTACCCAAATATCGAAATGTATTTTACCCCGCCAAGAAATACCATAGCCCGCCAAAATATTGATTTATACGGGCCTAGCTTTTTGGAATGTAGGTTCCAAGGCCAATACCTTTCTCGGGTGGACTCCAAAAGTCTCTTTATCTCCCCGTGATCCTTTCCTCATAGCTCTCCTCCTCGGCCCTTTGTTACAATATCATTCGTGTTGATAAGTTTGTGCCTTGGGCAATCTTGAGATTGGGCATAGAATTGTCCCCTCGGTCTACATTCTTGTCCTCTCGCTTTTCTTCCTCCCAAATACCAGCTTTGACTGGTTTGGTATTTTGTCTAGTGTTTCCAAGAAAGATCGCAAGAAATGGTATATTTTGACATCCGTTATGAATGCCACACTTCGCTTTCCTTGCATGAGCATTACATGCGGTTGCACGGCTTAAGAAGAAATCCAGACACAACCATATTTAGGCACCAAATTGATCAATAATGTGATATGCTTATGATGTCTTCAACCGGCATTAAAAGACATGGTCACCATCCATTGCAGTTTCAATCAGATCTCGGCTTGCCCGTGAATTACGCCCGATATTTCTTTTTTATTTTTGCATCTTAATCCTCCTTTCCAGTGAGAGGCATTGGCAGCAGGGGAGTGCTCTTCGGAGCATTATTCACCTGGTTGAGACGAAGTTCTAACTCTGGTTGCACTGGCATAACACGTGCCTCTCCCCGCTGATGCACATGTGGCTAATGTAATATTGATATTCTTTTCTTTTCTCTTGCTCACACATCCGCTCATCATAAGTGCCCAAAGAAATATATGAACCGCTGTTGGATTTGATTCTCGACCGCATAAACTGCTTTGGAAAGTTCACGTAATCCATTAGATAACCAAAGAATAGACCTTAGCTTTTGTCATGCTTGCTATCCTCGTAGAATGGTTCCATGTATTTCTTGAAATCCCATACTTTTGTGAAGCCATAAATATCAATAAACACCTGTGGTTATATTCTCCGAAATGTAGGGTGTGCATTGGAATGCCATCTTTGTGATAACATGAAGTCATGAACAACATTATTTTTCTCCTTTCTTTTCTTGGTCTCTTTCGATTTCAAGATATCTCTGATGGGTTCTAGAAAACAAATGGATGAGTTACCCAGCACATGATCTTTGTTCCAATTGGCCTTCGCGTATTCTGTGTTCGTGTGGGCAATATCTAATATTCTCTGCTCGGTGGAATCTGGAAAATCCACAAGCAGATCTTCAAAGAATGTATATTCTTTTTTGACCACACTACTGGCATAGAACAAAATTTCTCTCCGCAATAAAGGTTGAAGTTCTGGTATCGAGTGCTCTTTGTTTGCAATCAAACCTGCCGGAATATCCAGGCTGCACTTTCATGAAGGTCTTGCATTCTAGAATTTAGTCAACCAGTTGGGAGAGTTCCGTATTAGACATGCCTCGGAGGTACCTAAGCCATATCTTGCTGAAAAAATCTTTGTTTGCTCTTTCAGGAGGCCCACCATGATCATCACACAACTTCTTACCAACCCATCTTGTAACCACTTCCATCAATTTCTTCCAAACTCTCTCCTTCAAAAAAATGAACAATTTTTCATCCTTCAATTTTTTTACCTTCAGAGTAGTGGTTGCTATCATAACAAAATCCTATAAAGAAGGGGTTATTAAGATCGCCACCGCGATCTTTACGACCTAAAAATCAACTCATACCTTCCATGTCAAGGTCGCTATGTTGTTGAGCGTGACAATCATATGCCTTATGTTGATGCCATATTTGTCGGAACTTTTCTATGAGTGATTCTTTATATATTGTATTCGCTATCAATTGTTACATTGAATGCTTAACTCGATGTATTCCTTGCTAGTCAAGTTCCGCTAAGCACACTTTTGTTCTTCTTTTTCATATATGCTTTAGCAATTTCTAGTTGTTGCTGCAACCAACCACTTCCAATAAAGTAACTGTGTAAAGACAAATGTCGTGGATTACCGTGATATTATAAAGGATTTTTTCCCTTGCAAATCCTTAGGCGCAAAGGCTTCGGGTGACCTTCTTTTCTGAAAAAATAAAATCTATTTAAGTACTCTACAATTAATTGCATTCAAGAGACTCTTCCAAAAGAATTACCTGGTAATGGGGTCAAACGGCACCACGTCAGCAGGTATCAGCACTTCTGTAAGGTAACTGTGGAAGCTCTTAACCAATGTTTGCATATGGTCATTGGAGCGCATTTTGTGCATTAGATTACCCGGAGCTAGTAAACCAATTCAAACCAATTCATAAACCAATTCAAACCCATGGGATAAAACCGTTTGAACTGCTTCGTTTGAGAGCAGTTTGCTGAGCCATATTCTTTTCTTCCTCGGGATTGAACCTCAAATCAGAAGTGATGCGGGGTGCATTGGACCATGCGAGGGCATTGGAGGTAGAAGGAGCATTCACAAAAAGAGGAATTTGGGAACCGGAGGGCTAGCCACCGCCATCGATTTAGCCAGAGTTTAATCTTAAAAGTGGATAATTTCCTAGCGTGTGCCTTCTCGAGAGATCGGGGCTTTGATAGCTAGGGGTTGGATAGGGTTAACGACGGCAGCATGGCTCAATCCTAGTAGCGGGTTGTGCATCTGGGGTTCTTGCCATTGACAGTTCTCCAAGTGCAGCTAAGGGTTTCACACTTTTTTTTTGCAGTTGCCCTTAGCAATTGGTGTCCACTCTTGAGGGCATTTTTTCATTTCATTTAGCCTTTAAAGTTATGGTTAGAGGCTTCTTATCGTTTGATAGCCCTTTCCTACGTGTAGAAAACCCTATAAAAATATCCATGTTTCCTTTTATACCTGATAGGGGCAAAGACTCATAGGACAGCAGGATCCATCCAAAGCCCTTTGCGCTTGTAGGAACATTCTTTCCTGTGGCCGCCTTGTTCCCTTCCTAGCAGACATCATCGAGGGGTCATAGTTTATCCACTTCAAAACAAACTCTAGGAACTGGAGTTGCTGGGTGTCCTCAACACTGCATATGAGAGCATCCTGAACATTGTTCTTTGTGCCTTCCCACATCGCAACTACAATGCCTATATGTTCAATGTCATCCTGGTTTGTACCAGTGCGCAAAAACAACAGTTCTTGATACCAGGGATTGTGGACAGAAAAGCGAGGGACAAATTGCTTTGAATGCATTGAGTAGAGATGAACAATACAATCATGTTTAAAATTGTTTGTTCTCATAATATATGACACAGGAAGACCATTTTATTTATGTGTTTATCCAAAAAGCTAAAGCAATAAACTTTTTCTTTTGCAGCGATTTGCTCTGATAAGGTTCCGCTCTCGGTTTGTGGCAGAGCCAGAGGGAGCCATCTCTTCGATCCATTTTCGAGCCACAGGGTTGGTTATATCCGGAGCAACATGATGGTCTAATATAACTTGTAGCCATATAGCTAGCCCGAGGTATGCTCTTTTCCCTACTTTCTATTTTTTTTTTCCAGCCAAGTATTGTGTTGCTTATGCTTCATTTTTTTGTCAATTTTTAGAATGGGAACGGGATTTGAATGGTAACATGTCATAATTGTTAATCAACCGCTTCTGGGCAAGCATCATCTCATTATATATTCCAATTCTATCATGCAGGAAGACAAACTTTGATGTTTTTTAGTTTGGAGAGGAGAACATTTGTCTTTCTTTATGCTACTAAGTTTTTGTATTCAAGTTTGCTTTGTCAATGTGAGAAAATGTGACTTGTTTGAAGACAAAGTAACATTCCAAATTTTATTCAGTAATTTTATTCACTACATCTTAGTGGTGCTTAATTGCTGAAATTTGTATTAGAAATGCTAGTACATGTGTTCTTTTTATTGCAAGACTTTCGTGAAAAGCAAGGACATATTTCGGATCAAAGGTCTAAGTTACATTCAGAAGTTTTAGCAAGTTTTGATTGCATAATTAGAATCAACATGATCAAATTAATGAGGATCATGTTTTAAATTGTTGAAATTCTGATTGTGTTTTGGCAAAAACATAACGTATTATTAGGTCCGCAGTTAAGGCATTACACATTATTTTAGCATTAGGTAACGCCAACTTAATCGCTAACTATGGTTTGTAAGTGTAGTTCAAACTCTTAAAAACACATGAAACTCTCCAACAACTCGCTTTGTTTTTCAAACCGAAAGGGAGATGACACTCAAAACCCATCACATCAACCAACCAAAAAGAATCTAAGGCGCATGTTTACCTTAAGCATGCAACATAAATCCTAAAAGTAAATTGAATTAATTCCTACGGCTATTTACTTGAACTATTTAATGCCACGTAAATTGTTTAGAACTTGGGAACTATCAAAAAGAATGCCCGTGATGCACGCTCACTTACACAAAAGAAATCTCAAACAGCTTTTGCTCAAAGAAAGTTACAAACTCATAATGCTCTCAAAATAAAAAAACAGCCAAGGAATGCTCAACCTTTTATCTTTGGTCATTCTAGCCTAGACCAACCTATTTGAGCACTATTTTTTTTGTTTTATCACATGCTCTCACGCATCTCTCTCGACAGTTTCTAGTCTTACCAAATTATGTTTAACTTTTTCAGATCCCATGCTTAATTTCTAAGCAGATCTCTTTAATGTAAATGAAGGAAAGAAAATGGAGTCAGTAATATAATATTAATGATTCAAGGCAGTTCAATCTTTTTTCTTAACCAGCTTGATTAAACACGCCGACAAGCACAAAGTTAGGTAGAGATATTCCTTCGCTTCTTCCATGGCCATTGTAACTTCTTTCATAAATTCGCATAACTAAATTCATCCGCAAACTTTTTTACAATCCCGTTCTAGTCAGATAGTGCATGGCTTCATCATCAACAAAGCTAACAAAATTACTTTTATAGTTAAAACTTCAGTTTGCCTAAGAAACCCGCAAGCTTCATCATGATGCTAGCCGCAAAGCCGCTTCAAATTTGGGCAGCTATTTTTTCAAGCTCGACCTTTTATCGAGAGTGCAAAGGTTTAATCTTTAAACATATCTTTTAGAGACCTCCAGCCTGAATAGTTAACCTTTTTTCTAATGCAGGAATACCAACCACGGATTCATGTTAGATGACTTAGCTGTGGATGGCTTTGAAAAGCTTCATTTTTTCTATTCTAACTTCTAAAATGCATCATCAGTGTTCACATCATCTGCAGTAAATTTGTTTTGTAAACCTAATAAATCTATCCACCTTGCTCACAACCACTAGGGTTCTTCGCCCTTCTTATCAACCATTTGAGACATCCTAATACTCTCATATTTAGGAAAATCTACACTAGCAAATCTCATAATATAAAAAACTCTGAACAATCTCATGAAAATTATGTGATTACTCACAATCTATCCTTTAAAAAAAACTGTTTTCATCGAAGCCTTCTTGCTTCTCTTTCCGATTCAAGAAGGGTAAGGATGTCCCCTGCAAAAAGGCAAGCTTACTTCATCAAAACACAGATACAGATAATTTGCACAAAAAGAAAAGGGAACAAAGCAAGAGCAGATGTATATACCTTCCCGAACCGGCCCCTTAACGTTTCTCATAATAAGACGATTCTGGTCATCCAGAAACTTTACACGAACTTGAGTCACCTGACCTCGGGATCCAGTTCTTCCGATTACTTTCATCACTACGGCGAGCTTTACAGGTTGATCCTGTAACAAAAAAGAAGATCTCAACAACGCTGCGCCAATACAGAAAATAATTTAATCTTCATAAACTTGGAGATTGAGAATTGAATACCATGGCGGTACTAGACTTTGGGTTGCAGAGGCCGCAGCAGGATCTTTACAAGAGAAAGCTCTCAAGCAACCCGGAAACCCTACAGAAAACCTAACCTTTCTACGGCTGTGATTGGTTAAATAAGAAAGGGACATTTTATTTTCGTCAAGGAAAGTGGATCAACATTCTTGGATATCATCCAATCGCTGATTGCCATGTGGCAACCACCCTAAGGTAATTTGGGCTTGATGAACGCCACGTTGGGGGAGGAGGGGTTCTCAAGCGCCGTCTTGTTCCTTCTAGAATCTTGTTCCTTCTAGCATGACGTCAAGGAAATTTGGTGTGCGTTTTTGTTTGTAGTTCAATGATGAAGGTGATCATTCTATCCAAGAATGAAAAATGGATGAGCATTCTGGAACGACCCCGGTTGGGCCAGTTACCTCACGGTGAAGCATCGCCATAACTGAATCCAGGAGCTTGAATCGTGCTCAAAATTCGATGGAAAAATACTTGGGACGCTTGAATCATACTCAGAATCTGACAGAAAATCATCGTCTGTAGCCTAAAGCTTGAAACCTTTGCCATAGCCGAAGGTTTGCTTGAAGGAATCAGCAATGGCATGAGCTGAAGCATCGCCGGATCATCTGAGCTCAAAACCTGAAGCATCAAAATCTGAGCTGAGCTCCAAACCTTAAGAATATCGTCGGATCACCTATGCCATAGCCGAATCTTTCCTTGATGCTGTGGAAATGGGAATAGGTTGCGCGTTCTGGGCCTGGCAGGGGCAGCTGGCTACTGCCAGCAGCCGGGAGCGCCTCGTCATTTACCTCTTCATTGGTCTGCTCCTCGGCTATGATAGTTTGATCTACCATCTCAAATTGGAGATTTTGATATGAAATGCTTTCAACTGCAGTCCTTTGCCTTTTATGTGGGTGCTCTCCAACCACCTTGATAGTAATCTCACAAGAGAAACCTTAAACCTTACCTCTTGCCTTGATGTGAAGGCCAATCTCTATCTCCAAGAAATAC
Source organism: Isoetes taiwanensis (assembly GCA_021234155.1). Classification (NCBI taxonomy): domain Eukaryota; kingdom Viridiplantae; phylum Streptophyta; class Lycopodiopsida; order Isoetales; family Isoetaceae; genus Isoetes; species Isoetes taiwanensis. The sequence continues at coordinate 4,592,663 of JAJEKV010000084.1, read as the reverse complement.
AAATTCTTTTTCATCCTCTAGTAGCCCTCTCGGTTGGGCCAGTTACCTACACGGTGAAGCATCGCCATAGCTGAATCCAGGAGCTTGAATCGTGCTCAAAATCCGACGGAAAAACACTTGGGACGCTTGAATCATACTCAAAATCTGACGGAAAATCATCATCTGTAGCCTAAAGCCTAAAGCCTGAAACCTTCGCCATAGCCGAAAGTTTGCTTGAAGGAATCAGCAATGGCATGAGTTGAAGCATCGCTGGATCATCTGAGCTCAAAACCTGAAGCATCAAAACCTGGGCTGAGCTCTAAACCTTAAGAATATCGCCGGATCACCTGTGCCATAGCGGAATGTTTCCTTTGACGCTCTGGAAATGGGAATAGGTCTGCGCTGGCCCCGGCAGGGCAGCCGGCTCTCCCGGGCCGGGCGGTAGCAGAGGCTCTATATAATGGGTTTGCATGTCCAAGAGTTTTTCATCATTTCTTGTCTTCTAAGGGCCAGATTCCACATGCGCAAAGGGTTCTTCTCTCGTAATATCTCAACTTCCATCTCTCTTTTAGGGCAACAACTCGCTTAAGATCATGTTTTCAAGGAAATCTACGACAAGAGTTGTATGGCAGTTGATTCAAGTTTCAAAAGGCCAGGGGATCATCCCTGTCAGTTAAGCGAGTGTTTTGGAGTTAAAGCGGCAGCGTTTCTGATTTTAGGAGGAGTGTTTTGGTAATTGCTAACTGTTGCAATGGAATCAGAAGATAAGTGTTAGTTAGAACGTGGCACGGTAAAATTGGTTCATGCACAACCAATACCCATCTAATTTCCACAGTCGAATCTGGCCCTAAGAACGGAAACAAAGTCTTCACTAGTAACGATGATGGGCATAAGTTAAGAACGTGTCAATGATGAACCTTCACTCATATCTAATTCAAGTGTCATTTTTGTTTGATAAATATTTGTTTGATGGAATTTGTTTGAAGCGTCCTTGTGCTGACACGTAGCTTCTTTGCTCTGGCTATGGCAGATCCAACTCCGATGCTGGCAGCGGTCTTAGATATGGCTGGTCCAAGACCCTATTTTTGAACCCTGTTCCTCTTTTAGGACACGGCATTTGAGGCATCACGGCTATGAGCACGTCTTGAAGGAGAAGTCATCATGAGCAAGGTAAGCACCCATCGAACAAACTATAAAAGAATGACTATCTTGGCTGTGATGATTTAAAGAGTGTTAGGTCTTCGCCGGTTTTGTTCCGTTGAAATTGTGAGCAGGAAAATCACTACTTTGGCGAATCCTCCTCTTTCTTTGGCTCCTCCTCCATAGTCTGCTTTGGCGGATTAGGTCTAATTCATGATGAAAGAGAGCAGACAACAAAATGCAACAGAAAGGCGAGTGGCTAGGCATGTTAAACCGAAAGCCCATCTGCATTGATTTTTGAAGACACATTTGAGCACTATAAAATGGGTATTTTTAAAGCCGTTTGCATGCAAAATACTTCTTTTCACAAGATCTGCCATGCCTCCGCCCACGCCAGTAACCCCTTCAGTGTCTGCAAGAAACAGCTGCTCCAATTTGTCGCCACAATCAGGGCTTGGGAATTCTAAAGTCAGCCAACAAAATGTTGAAAGGAAATCTCAGATGATTTAGCTTAACTTAATGTATCGACAGATTTGGCATACATAAAAACTAGTTTGTCACATCAGAGCTGGTGTATCTGAGGGCCAATTCCAACAAGTTCTTTGGCATAAGAAGGAGGCCATTAAGAAGGTAAGCACTGCATTACCAGATTTGCTCCCTACATATAATGTATGTCAACCTTTTTGGTTTGTGTTACTGCCAGGGATGCAGAGATCTGCATGAGGATTATAAACCCACTCTGACATTTGTGCTGGTACAAAACGACATCATACAAGATTATTTGCTTCATTGTCACAGGAGCTTAACAGATAGAAGTGAGAACATTTTACCAGGTGACATTAGTTTTAATGAAGAACTTGAGAACAATTTATGCTAACTACTAGTCAAATTTTCTAGCAATAATCATTCACAATGCAATAATAACTTGAATAGTAGTGCCTTAGCAACAATGAACGAGTTTAACCATTTAACTATTGAGTAAACATTCAAAGGTTACTGTTCATTTCAGATTGACCAGGTTACTGTAGCTGCATTGACCAAATTCCTTCTGCTCCAATTTGAACTTTAATCAATCGAATGCATCTCTAAACATGCCGGAAATGCCTGCAATCCACTATATTCTGAATGATCCCGATATGGGATATATGTACAAGATTTTCTTCGTCGGTTTTGGCTACAGATTCGACCGACACTGATGTGTTTAATTTTGAATGGTTTTTGGCTCCATGTCGGTCGCCTTCACCTCTTCAACATATTTAGTATTATTATAATGTTATGTCGTAATTCCTGGATTTGGATCCAGCCCTAGATCGGACGGCCACAGATGGCCTAACCAGATCGAAGGGTCCAAACAAAGCCCCTTTTTTTTAAATATAATCTCATGGTCCAAATGCCCTTTATTCTGCGAAGCCCTTCCGAGTCTGACGGCCATGACCACATCAGCCTGTAAACACGTTTTTTTTTCCTTGCCCTAGCTACCGCTGTGAGCACAGCAACCCAGGCCTTGATCGATTCATGTAGTTGCCCCATGGCCGTTTTTGCTTGCAGGATTTTCCGGAGGAGAAGCAAGCGACTTCATGCCTTTTTTTAGCTTGGCTTTTCAGGATTTCTCGCCAGAGAAGCAAGTTGCTTCATGCCTGTCATTGGCTTTGAGGTAGATATTCCGGAGGAGAGACAAACTGATAATGAGGGTTCATCTCTCAAAACCTCTGTTCATGGTTCTAGAAAGCAGGATTCTGGAATGCGTGGTTTCTGGCTTCTTATTATAAGTATAAAATGGCATGATGCCATGTCCAGCACTTGGCATGGATATATTCTGCCGAAGTCTTCTACAGTGCAAGGCCTTATATTTAGCGAGATCATGTAATACAGATTCATGGCTACTATCTCTGGAACCTCGATTGGGTATCTTCTAAATCCAGACTCCTGATTTTCGTTTGGGTTTTGTTGAAGAAAACAGTGTCGTTTCTTAGTGGGGCATTGTCTGGATAAACTGGAGTTGGGGAAGTATATGCTCCTTCGTATCTCAGAATTGCCGCTGGTGGTATAGGCTCCCTGTCTCCCAAAGGCGGAAACCACTATGTAATATTGGCCTATTGGGGTTGATCTGCAGTGACTAAGAAAGTGTATGTCTGGCTTGGATGGATCTGAGATGAGGTATTTTTAATTTGCTTTGTGTAGGATGCATCAAATTCTACCACTGTTAGACTGTAATTTGCTATCGTGATAAAGAGATTTGGAAGCTTTTCTTTGTTAGGTTGAAGCAACTAACGCTGCATTTTCTTATAACAAAAGCAGCAAAACAAACCAAACCAGCAAACCACCAGGCCAGCAAATCACCAGGCCAGCAAATCACCAGCAAACGTGTAGAACAGCAGCATGTGCATAGTTTTTCTTCTGCTTCGTGTGAAGGTAAATACAATCTCTTCTGGCATTATAGCATGTCGATGTAAATATGCAAAAGTGTAGGTTCAGGGATCTTATTTAGGAGATGGAAACTGGCCATGGAATTGTCATTAGTGTTTGGTTGATTTGCAGGTCTGTCCATCCAAAAGTGCTACAAACCAGTTATGTTGTTTCAAGAGAAATTGACGTCTACATTTTGCTGAATAATCCATGTTTGAACTATAAATAAAGCTATCTGAATAATCCATGTTTGAACTATAAATAAAGCTATCGGAGTTTAACTATTGTGCGTTTGCTTTCCAATTGAAATAAGTTTCTGCCTGTTGTGCTACATCAATAATGCAAACATAATAATATGCATGTGTTTTTAGGATGCACATCATTAGTGTGGGTTGCTTTGCAGGTCTGTCCATCCAAAAGCGGTACAAACCAATTGTGTTGTTTCAAAAGAAATTGACGTCTACATTAAATTGACGCCTACATTTGCTGAGTAATTCATGTTTGAACTGGAAAAAAAAGCTATTCTGAATCTAAATCCGAAGCTGCAAATTGGGGTAAGCTTTGCTTTGCTTTTTAATTTGTTTTTGAACAGCTAAGCTAGGGCTTGAATAGGACAATTTTCTCTATTGTTGTGGTACAACATTTAACCTCTAGACGTTTCTCTTTTCAGGATTGCATCATTTAGTCTGGTTGAATACCTCATAGAAATTGCACTATGATCTTCGAAAAATAGAAGTTTGGGCGTTTGGCACAAGCCAGTCTATGTCTACTGCCACATAAGTTCAATACAAAAGAAATTCCTACTTATATCATCCAGCAAAAGGACATGGAAGTAAAAAATTTGAGATTCCTGTAACATTATGGATATTTATGCACATCCAATAGTATTTGAATTGTACTCTTCATTCTTTATAATACATTCCATCTTGCAGTTATTGTTAGTTCTTACAAGGCAATATAACCATGCCCAGTGTGACTCAAATGTGGATCTGATTGTTCAGTTGGTTGCATCACTTATTGTACAGGTACTTATTGGAAGCTTGATACACTTATTGTACTTTTGGAATTCTTTATTCGATTCGAATGTTGGCTGAATTGCCAATGCAAAACCAAATTTAAGAACATTGATGGTGTTATTTGAAATGCCATGGTGAAATGGCAAAAATAGAAAAGCATTATCATAGATAATAAATAATAACACCTTACAAAATACTTTGCATGCATAAGCAACATCTGAAGTCGTATATTTTTTACTGCATGCATAAGCAACATCTGAAGTCTTATCTGATTATGTACAAAGCTTACACAAACTAAAGCGGTACAAAAATACTAATGGACTAAATTATTGCCCAAAGCTACGTGAGAGCAAAGAACCCTTGCTATGTGAGAGCAAACAACCATTGACATTTTAAATGTTGGGTCAACTCTAATATTATAATTTTTTGCATTTAAAAGGACATTTAAAATGTACAAGCTTGAGATCATATACCTAGGCCACAAGGTTACATAGGAATTTTCTCCTTATGCCATTACGATTGGTAAGGGCTTGAAGAGTTTGTCATGGTCTGTAATGGTTCGCTTTTATCATTGCGGCCATAATATTTACATGCCCCCAACTTATGCCCAGCAACGCTGGGCACCTTTACTAGTTTAGTATTAACTATTTACAATTAACCATTGAGCAATGGTTCATATTTACAACCATGGCATAGCCATAATATACTAGGTTAAAATGAAGTTACCTAGGTCTTTTGAATTCTTCCATGATCATGACCATTTGCATGCAGCTCCCAGAATATATGATGAACATATTCATAAATATCAACACTCCTCCTTCATCATATAACCTTATGATCCTCCAGAATACTGTCACGAATTTATTCTTTAGCAAACTTTACCCTTTTTGAAACCGAAGTTTGTTGATAAGCTTTTCAATAAACATTCATAGCTTTGTTTTAAACTTGACAAACTTATTTTCAAATAAAGCCTTTGTAAAGATGTCTGCAATCTGTCTTGTAGTATGCATATAACACATTTGTATATAGCCCTTTGCTGCCAAATCTCTTATAAAATGAACATTCAACTCAATATGTTTGGTCCTGTCATGGTCTACAGGATTTTTGACAATGGCCATGCAACTCTGACTGTCAGTGAAGATTTGAGTGGCATTTTCTTGTGTGCATTCTAACTCATCAATTAGCCTTCTCAACCAAGCAATCTCTTTAGCCACTAAGGATGCAAAGAACATATTGACCTTCTCACCGTTGACATAGCCATGGCACTTTGTTTCTTTGTTCTCCAAGCTATTACACCTCCCCTAACATAATCACATACCCCCGATGTGGATTTCCTGCAACTCAAATCTCCTCCCCAGTCAGCATCACTAAATGCCTCTAAGTTTAATGTAGATGAGTTGAATATTAATCCATCATTCATGGTTCCTTTCAAATACCTAAGTATTCTTTTCCCTGCTATCCAGTGCCGCTTACTGGGATTGTGGTTTCTCCTACTGAGAATATTTACTGCGTAGGCAATGTCTGGCCTTGTATTATTGGCTAAGTAAAGTAGGCACCCTACAAGTGCTCGATATGGGTTCTCTTCCATTTCCTTCCTTTCAGCCTCTGGTATTTCTACTTCTGCTGTGAGTTTGTGGCCTGGAACTATAGGAGTTCTGACTGCATTTGCATATTCAAGGTTAAACCTCTTTAACATGTTGTCAATATGTCTGCATTGAGTAAGCTTTAAAACCTTTTTCTGCCTATCCCTTGTAACTTCTATCCCAAGAAAATGTTTCAATTCTCCAAGGTCTGTCATTCTGAACCTGTTCTTAAGAATCTCCTTGCAATGATTCAAGCATGAAGTACTATTTGTAAACATAATGCAGTCGTCTACATAGAGTGCAATTACACAATATTCTCCTCCATTTCTGAAACCTCGTATAGATTGCCATCATTCTCGCAACTTTTCAAATTTTTGTTCTCTAAGATACTTGTCAATGCAGTTGTACCATTCCCTGGGTGATTGCTTTAGTCCATAAACAGCTTTATTTAGCTTCCATACTGTGTTCTTTCCTTGTTCAAAACCAGCTGGTTGCTTTAGATAGACATTCTCCTCCAACTTTGCATTTAAGAAGGCAGTCTTTACATCCATGTGATGTACTTCAAGATCTCGAGCATTAGCTATAGATAATAGCATTCTGAGACTTGTCAACTTAACAATTGGAGAGTATGTCTCCTCATAATCCTCTCCCTTTTTCTGGGTACATCCCTGAGCTACTAGTCTGGCCTTGTGTTTCAGACTTCCATCTGCATTGGTTTTAAGCTTAAAAAGCCATTTGCTACCAATTATATGTTTATGAGCTGTGTATTCCACTATGTCATATGTGTGTGTATCTCTAAAGGATGCCATCTCTTCATTCATTGCATTAATCCACATATCCTTATCTGGACTAGTTAACACTTACATCATATGACCTTGGGACACTGGCATCTTCTGTTATGCTTAGAATGTGATCATGCTCAATGTGTATTCTCTCGTAATCTTCTACTTTTCCCCGCCTTCGGTCCTTCCATATTTGTCTAAATCAACTGAAAGTGTCCTCTAACAGTTTATCAGCTTGGTTTTTCTTTTGTTTGACTAAGTTTTGCTCTTGCTGCCCTGCTTGCTTCTCTAGTTCATCTCCTTGTTGAATGTTCTATGCTGGTGTTTCATTTGCATTGTCATCCTCTAGTGAGTCATCATCATCTGAATCCACATTGGTAAAGTCCTTGACCTGTTTGCTCATTAGTTTTCCTGCTTTATCCTGCTTTTCTATTTTCGCTCCCTTTGCTTCATAATTTTTGAATTGTCTTTGTAGGTGACATTCTCATTGAACATCACGTCCCTCGCTAATGATTATTTGCTTGGTAAGTGGATTATAAATCTGTATCCCTTGGCTTCCTCATCATACCCTACTAAGTAGCCTACTTCAGCCTTCTTTGTCCGGTTTCTTTCTTAATTCATGATAAGTCTTGAACCCCGTCATAATCAATCTTTTCATGATCATTATGCCATAAATTTTGAGGTACATTACCTTTAATAGTTTGTTGTAGGAAGTCTGTTTTGAACAAAGGGTGGTAGTCTTCAAAGCCTCCTCCCATAAATAATTAGGAAGTCCACTTTGTTTTATCATAGACCTAACTACATCCATGAGTGTTCTATTCTTCCTTTCAGCCACTCCATTTTGTTGGGGCTAAACCTCGCAAGTCATCTATCTTTTTTATTCCATTAGCAATGCAAAACAGCCTAAACTTGGTAGACAAATATTCTCCTCCTCGATCCGACCTAATGCATTTCACTTTATTGCGGTTTCTCTTTCTACCCTCGCTACATATTGTTTGAAAGCTTGTAATGCTTGGGATTTTCTTGCAAGACAATAAACTTTGCATTTTGAGAGTAATCATCTATGAAGGTGATAAAATACCGGTTGTTTGATCTCGCTCCTTATGTTTAGTGGTCCATAAAGGTCTGTATGTACTAACTCAAGAACATGCTTGGCTCTCGCTTTTTGACTTCTTGAAAGGCAGTCTGTTTATTTTACCAAGCATGCATCCTTCACACATAAGTTTGTGTGACTTATCATCTCTACAAGAAATCCATCCCTTTTTTGCCAAATATTTAATGTTGTTGCAATGAGTGTGAGCTAACCTGTTGTGCCATAACTCTGTGTCAGAATTAATAATGCAATTTATGCTATTTTTAATTAGGGAAAATTACCAAAATACCATTAAAGTTTGTCAAATTTACCAAAATGCCACTAAACCCAATGGTATTTTGGAAAACTTAGCAATAACGTTTTCTTAATGATCTGAATGCAAATGTGCCCTTCAGATGAATTGTAGATTAAGTTGAGATCTTTCCAATAAGCATAAGATCGTCTTGATTGGAGATGAAAATTTCAAGTTATAAGCTCTTGAGTTCTTCAGAATTTGAGAAATGAAAAATCTCATAACTTGAGATTGTAGTCTTAGAATTGAATGATCTTATGCTTGTTGGAAAGATCTCAGCTTAATCTACAATTCATCTGAAGGACACATTTGCATTCAAATCATTAGAAAAATATTATTGCCAATTTTCCCAAAATACCACTGGGTTTAGTGGCATTTTGGTAATTTTGGCAAACTTTCGTGGTATTTTGGTAATTTTCCCTTTTAATTATCCCCTCCATTTGAAAAAGATTTCCAAATCTTTTAGCATAAAACTTCAATATATTATCAAGATAAATGCTACATCCTTTGGAATCAAAATTTATCTCGTATCCCACGTCAACTAGTTGACTAACAGAGATCAAGTTTTTGATCAAGGTAGGCACACACAAGACATTTTCTATGTCAACAACATTTTTATCTAAATCTATGTTGCAATAATCGGATCCTTGACAAGTTGCTTCTCCATTTCCAACTTGAATTTTGCTTTTTTGAGTTGCATCAATGGCTTGAAGTAGATCGTGGTTTGTACTATCAGATCTCTCAGCTCCACTATCAACTACAACAACATCATGCTTTTTATTAGTTTCAGAATTTGCATTTTGTGCTACCAATAATTTATTTACCTCATTCTCATCTTGAGTTTCTTCTTTGTTTGCTTCCTCGGTTTCCTTGGTGATATGAACACACCTGGGGCCGTTCCTTCTTTTCTTCACCCTCTTCCTCCCCTAGGAGCTTTTCCCCTTCCTCCCTTGACTATAGTCTTTTGGGTTGAGCATTTGGCACGCCACATGCCCTTGCCTCCACAATTATAACAGTTAAATTCCTTTTTTAATTTGGGACATTGGCTTTTAAAATGACCATTCTCATGGCAATAATAGCATGTAACCTGCTTCTTTGTACCAGTGAGAAATATTTCAGCAGTATCTTCTCCTTCTTTTAATTTCTTTTGCTCAAATTCTTTCTCAACACCCTTCGACCTCTTCTCGGGTTTTACACATTTCTGTATGAATAATCCTAGTTGTTCATTTTCAATGGCTCTAGAAATTTGTAAAACTTGGCTTCTCTCTGATACATTGACTGCTGCTGCTGACAAATCAGCAATAATGTTATCAAACTGATTGAAATATTCTGAAACATCCCCTTCTTTGTATCACATCCTTGCAAGTTTGATAGCTAATGTATAAGTTATTACATGGACTATTGTTGATACAAAGATTTTTCATCCGATGTTTCAGAATATTTCAATCAGTTTGATAACATTATTGCTGATTTGTCAGCAGCAGCAGTCAATGTATCAGAGAGAAGCCAAGTTTTACAAATTTCTAGAGCCATTGAAAATGAACAACTAGGATTATTCATAAGAAATATGTGTAAAACCCGAGAAGAGGCTGAAAGGGTGTTGAGAACAGAATTTGAGCAAAAGAAATTAAAAGAAGGAGAAGATATCACTGAAATACTTTCAATCGGGTACAAAGAAGGTGTTACATGCTATTATTGCCATGAGAATGGTCATTTTAAAAGCCAATGTCCCAAATTAAAAAAGGAATTTAACTGTTATAATTGTGGAGGCAAGGGGCATGTGGCAGCCAAATGCTCAACTCCAAAAGACTATAGTCAAGGGAGAGGAAGGGGAAAAGCTCCTAGGGGAGGAAGAGGTGGTGGAAGAAAAGAAGGGAACAGGCCTGCAGGGTGTTCATATCACCAAGGAAACTGAGGAAGCAAACAAAGAAGAAACTCAAGATGAGAATGAGGTAAATAAATTATTGGTAGCACAAAATGCAAATTCTGAAACTAATAAAAAGCATGATGTTGTTGTAGTTGATAGTGGAGCTGAGAGATCAGTAGTACAAACTACTGATCTACTTCAAGCCATTGATGCAACTCAAAAAAGCAAAATTCAAGTTGGAAATGGAGAAGTGCAACTTGCTGAAGGATCTGGATTATTGCAGCGGATAGATTTAGATGGAAATGTTGTTGACATAGAAAATGTCTTGTGTGTGCCTACCTTGATCAAAAACTTGATCTCTGTTAGTCAACTAGTTGACGTGGGATACGAGATAAATTTTGATTCCAAAGGATGTAGCATTTATCTTGATAATATATTGAAGTTTTATGCTAAAAGATTTGGAAATCTTTTTCAAATGGAGGGGATAATTAAAAGGGAAAATTACCAAAATACCACGAAAGTTTGCCAAAATTACCAAAATGCCACTAAACCCAGTGGTATTTTGGGAAAATTGGCAATAGGGTATAAGCACGCTAGGGTGATAAAAAAAAGGGCCATTCGAATACATTACATATAATGTTATGTATTTTAATTATAGCAAGTTTTTGATTGCCATCATTAAAGAAAATGTCATTATTCGAGTGTACCAAAATTTCCTCCATTTTGTTCCCCCGTTTTTGGCTAACCGAGTGGAGCAAGAATTGGTTTGTTTTCCGAAAAATTGGCAATCGCTAAGAACGTTTGAAACTGCTCTAACACCGCATATCCGTGTGATCTGCCCTGTAAGTTTTGTTTTCTTTATTTTGTAGTTTTAATTTTCTGTGATTTCAGTCCGAAAATGAATTCAAGAAGTAATAGAACTGGTTCTATGGATTAAAAATCGAAAAGCGGTATTTTTCAAGCTAAATCGATGTAGGTTTAACATGAATATAAACAATGCGTTTGGTTTACGGTCTGATCTTCAAATATTTTGGGCAAATTTATCTTATGAAATCAAATTTGTTGCTTTGTTCATTTTGCAGGTACTATAAACATGGCAAAGACCCCAAAGAAGACACCAATCAAGGGTTCAAGAAAGTCTCCAAGGACCGGAAAGCCTCCAGCAAATAAGAAAGCTTCAAGTTCGCATGCCAAAAGGGAAATTTTACCTCCCGATGATACCGTGTTTTCTCAGAAGACGGCTCGCATTAACTGAATTTTTTTGTGATGTTTTACGAAAGCAAAGATGATGCTATGGTAAGAGAGATATGGGGTGATGAAGCACCAAGCAGGTATGGCTATAAGGATGACAGAATTGATATGAAGTGGACAGAAGAATTCTGCAAATGGTATGAGTTTGCTTTTGGAAGAAAAGATGTTATGAATCACTATGTCCCTCTGTACTTCGCAAGGGCATTTGCATTGCATCCGAAAGGTGCGTATGGACTGGGAAGATGTCAAAGCATGGGCCGATCGAAGCAAAAGGATTCGGATCTATCTAGTGAGGTGGTGACAGTGAAATCTAGCAATGCAAATAGAACTTCAGCTAAGAGTTACACAAAGGAGCAATTAGAAGTTTTCAGTAACTTCTTAGACAGCAGATCTATTGTGAAAACATCTTTAAGCAAGAAATTAACTGAGTTAAAGGAAAGAAGGCAAGAGATCCTTGATACATTGAAGCACAAGGAAGGGGAGAGAGCAGTTTATATCAGGTTGGTCCAGAAGCGAGAGGAATGTTGAAGCAAAAATGGCAGCATTGGAGGATCAACAATCAAAACTGGACCAAACATCTGAAAGTGCCATAAGATTTCAGCACCTAAAATGGAAAGTTGAGGATGCTATCGAGCAAAAGGAATCAAGAATGCAGGATCAGGCTGAGCTCCAGAAACATATTGACATGAATCTTACCGAATTGAAACATGTAGATGCAAAGATTGAAGCTACATCTGTTGATATGAGCTCAGCTGAGGCAGGAGACAAAAAAATTATGGAACTCAGGGAATTTTTAGAACATTCCTCGATCCTTACTTTACAGCCCCCTCCTCTCCAGTCTACAATTCTTGCAGATCAGATTATTGTTCAGCCTTTTTCTTCATGTACATATTGTGAGCAATCTTTTGGTGTGAATCCAGTTGGTTCTGGCACCCTGCAGACACCCTTATTGTCTCATTGTGGTATATCCTATCTTGCTAGCACAAAGATTTCATGTGTTGATCCTGACTGCTCATGGAATAGCAATTTGCCTGTAGCACTTGGACTACTTGCAACAAAAGGTTAGTAGATGTACATTTAATTTACAATTTCTTTTCTTATTTTAATAGTTAGATTCTTTTTTGCATGAAGGATTTAGGCTTTTTATTGATAGTTAGATTCATTTTTTGCATGAAGGTTTTCTATTTTAAAGGATATAATTAGCATATTAGTTGCAAAAATGATTTGACATAAATTATTTGGTGAAGGTGCTTTGAGTGGATTCAAAAACCGGTAGGTCAATAAAAAGTTACCAGTATTTAGATACATAGTTTTTGTAGTTGGATAATGTGGGTTCACCATGTATAATCGGCCAAATAGACTACTTATTTTTAAAGATGAGAGTTTTAATTTCATGTGCTCATCAGCTCAAGAATGTAGGTAGCTAATTACTTGTTATTGAGAATCAGAGATAGTGTAGCAATTGACAGATACATTGTTATTGTTGCCGCCAAAATTACATTTTGAGTTATTATTGAATACTTCATGACTCATCAGAGGGCAGAGTACAATATCAGCTAGCTTTGTTACATTGATTGTACTTTCGTAACAATGCATTTAAGAGTACATTCAAGACATTTCAACAAAGACATTGGGTACATTTACATGATAAATCGAGTACATTATCGATGGATACATTGGAGTACATTGTCGCTAATTTTTTCATTGATCAGATTTTGTAGAGTACATTGAGAATACATTTCTTAGCTGATGATCCGATATACTCAATGTTTGACCGATGTGTGATTTTGGTAGCATAAGGAAACCGTAAAAGGGTATGATATTGTAGTCTTGTTAATCATGCATATTCCTTTTCTTATCTCAAGTCTTTTTTCTACTTTATTGTAGATGACAGCAAGAAGCCAACAAAGACTTTCTTCCAAGGTGTTGGATTTGATGTAAGGTCGAGGATTTGGGAAATACTTCTACATGGGCATCACCGTAAAACCTTATAAAGTCTTTTGAGGAAGAGCTTGAGGTACCAAAGGAAGTCCCCTGATACATGTAAGTAAATATCACATTTGATTGATTTACAATCCCTCGAATTTAATTTTCATGTCATATGAGCTTCATATGTCACTTGGAATTCCATATAGCCACGAAAGCATACCGATTCGAACATTTGTGGATTATGCAGCCAGAGGTTGAAAAGTTAAAGCGTAAAGGTAGTGAGTTAATACCGCAGTATGTTGCATCTTCTTTTTGCTTGTGTGTACTGCAATTATTAAACACCATTTTTTGTAGGTTCTTCAAGTTTTTCTTCACAGTATAAAGTTCCAGAGTCCGCAGGTCTTTCTTCACAATACAAATTTCCAGAGAAACCAATTTGGAAACCTATTAAGCCAATGCCATCATTTCAGCAGGAAATTCAAATGCTGTTGACTGATGATTCAACAGGTATACCATTAACTTAAAATTAGGATTCACAATACTGATTAACTTTGGTGACTAATTTATGCAGAAGTGTTGGAAATTGGTGAATCTTCTGCAGCCTTTGTTCAGGCAACCATTGAAAAGATAGAGGATAGTAGCCATATTAAGGGAGAGGAAGAGATGGTGGAGGTACAAGAGATCCAAAAGGATGATGTGGCAGTGGAGGAAACCAGGGTTGAGGAAACAAAGGTTGAGGAAACAAAGGTTGAGGCCACTAAGGTTGATGACATAGAGGAGACCAAGGTTGCGGAGACCAAGGTTGTTAAACAGAGAAGCATAAGAAAAAGGAAGGAGTGCATGCAAAATACAACTTCAACCAAAAGGTGAATATTTATTATGTTAATTGAAGCTTTTAAAGTGTAATATCTGAACAATTTTATGATGACTTCTGCAGGACTAGAAGCCAAACATCATCTGAAAGTGCTCGATCCGAGATGACAAAGACGTGAGAGTAAGTAAGATTTTGTTGTAGTTGCAATTCATTTGTCTCTCAATAATGCAAGTCCGCTTTTACAGAGACCGAGAGCTTGTTGAAAATAGTTCCATGCTACCCTTTCCAAAGAAAAGCCTCTAATCAAGGTGACTAAATATTGTGTGGAAGGTCTTTGCAGAGACAAAAGCACATGTCCAATGTGCATATAGATATATTTGGAAGGTAACTTGATCGATTCTTTTTTTGCATTATGGTTAACTACTGAACATCTAACCTCACTTTCTTTGTGAATAGGTATCTGATTAGCATTATGCCTGACAAATGGCGTGATGCATTTTTTTTCTTCCCTTCAGAGAATTTCTTAGCCTACAGAACAGCCTTTAACAAACGGGTTATCCGATGCAACTTTGATGGTACAACCGATTGGTCAGAGTTCAAAAAGGGCTTCAGGGAATCATATTGAGCAAATGCCAGTATATTATGATTCCAATCCAGATTGAGGATCCTATGCACCATGCATTAGTCATCATTGTTTTAGATAAGGCCAAGAACTGTAGCAGCACCCCTTTGTCTTCTCCAGCTATCCTTATTCTGAACTCGCTAAAGAATGTGCAGGTCGACACAAGGATGGTTATGATGTAAGTGCACTCACTATTAATTCAAAGTGTAATGCTTCATAATTTGATGTTATTTTCTATTGCAGGTTTCATAAAGATATCATTACAACATTGACTAATTCCAGCTCGTGAAGATTGATATTTATGTAAAGAATTCAAAGGCAGTAAAGAAATTAGACCTGAGGTTCCACAACAAGGTGACCTGGCCTCTTGTGGTCTTTATGTCATGGCTTATATGCAAGCCTTTGTGGATGCCTAGGTGCAAGCTAAGAGCATGGTGAGATAACATATACACAATTGCTTTTTATATAATATTTAATTCTGAAAACTATTTGTTTTCATTCTTTCAGCCTTCTTAATATTGGTTTGATAAGTGAGTATGCAAACCCAGAGACATGTGCTCATTAAGGCTATGATTAATTATAAGAGCCATCTCATCTAAAACAGCACTACTAGCACCTCGCAAGAGAAGCATGGTAGTGCTTAACTTCTTTCATAACTCTTTATCAAATGAGGCCAATTGGCTTTTTTCTTATTGGAAACAACACTAAGCCATTTGGCTTTATGTAATCTTGATAATGTAATCAATGAATGGTTGCAATCCTAGTGCTATCAGATGTTAATTATATTTTGCTTCCTTACAGACTCCTAATATTTGAGATCCAAGGTGTGTTCGGGTTACTTTTATAGAACCCGTAAATGAATATTTCCTCTTACAAGCCCATAATTACGTAACATGGAGTTTTCTATCGCAGACCAACAATGAAAGCAAGTGCTTCAATATGCCTCCTTTCATTGGGATTTGGCCATATGGTCAACTCTTACCTTAGATATCATAACATCAATTTTGGACAAGCTCTATGAAGATGGCATCCCAAAATTTAAACATGTTTATGGAAAAGAGAGATGTTGGGGACTTCCTTACACAAATTCAGTTGGTGTAACCCCTCAAGTAGTACCTATGGATAGTATTGTCATTGAATATCCTAAATACAATGGTCGACTTTGTGGTGTGTTTGAGTCTAAGCACAAAGCTCTTTTCAACAAAGAAAGTTATGTTTGTGTGCCACTATGGACACCTTTGATAGAACGCGACAACCATCCGGCCCTTCTTATTTGATTGGTTGGTAGGGTTGAAATATGCACCAGATTTTACCAATTACATAAAGGAGCATAAGTTGGATGAATCTTGGGACATATATGGTGACATTATCATCAAGACTATAGTGGATGAATACGGCGAAGATATGAACAGAATAAAGGCCCTATGTACAATGCCTTTGATAAACCGGAACTGCTTTTTATCAGAACTTTTCTTGATGTTGATTTGCTTTCATAACTCTTTTTGAGTACTTGTTAAATTATATCTATTATTAATATTTAAGGTTGAGGAAGTTTTAGATTTAAAATGCTAATAATTTTTAACTTTTGTTATTGGATTAGAAGTTGAGGAAAATGAAATTGAAGAGGAATTTATACATGGAGCAGAGGTTGAACCAGAACAAAAGGAACTTGTACATGTACATGGAGCAGAGGTTGAACCAGATGAACCACCTTCTACTTTAGAGACTGAAGCAGAATATGTTCCAGATGTACCATTCTCTTGTGGCTTAATGTATGAAGCAAGATTCCTTACCAGCCTGCCTGGATTATGGGAACAGTCGAAAGCAGATCGAAGACGTAAGCACCGTGGATGAGATGCTAACAATACTTTGGGCAATTCACAAGATCTATGATCCCGATCCTTGGGGAAGGAATCAGTTGCCTGGCGACGAGTCAATCAGGCACAAGGTGGAGGGCTGGAGTGGGCTTCCAATTGCAAGAAGAAGTAGTTGTGGCCTCGCCACAACTAGTCCTAACATTATATGGCGCCCGGAAATCTTAGGAGAATGGATGCAATACCTATGAGATTTCAGCCACCACAGGATGTAATAGTTAGGCATAAAAGAAGTTGATATATATTCGTAAAGTTATCAATAACAAGAAACATGTTTTGAAATAAGTTGATGTACTCAATTACAATGTAATATAAATCATGTTACTCCCGTGACTTTTTCTTTTCAGATTTCTCTCCAACATATAATCTGGCCCAACATATAACTGCTCAAGCTATTCCGCATCATGTAGCATTTCAGTGCACTTCCCAAAGAGCATCTCATGCACATCAAGAGACAATGCATAAGCCGCAGTAAGCACCCTTCACCTTATGATTTACTTTTTGGCATTGCAAACTTTGCTCCAATAATGCACTCTGCAGTACAAGAACTTCTTTGTCATCCAATAACTTATACTTGTGGTGACAACTGTGCAATTTTTGATAGTAATACGCTGGATATGACTGCTTTCAATTGTGATGGTGATAATTTTGTAATCGCCAATAACATTTTCCCGCAAAACAAATTTTGTTTTCTTGCAAAGAAGGATATAGTATGGCACATTTTCTTCATTTCCTGGTGCAGCAAAAGAAGCAAACATATCACCTAATTGCACTAGATCTTCTAGCTCTTCATTTTCATTTGCAAAAGCAGCTAGCTTTCCTCATTCTCTACTTCACAATGAGTACTATTTCTGGGTACTAGCTTCTTTAATTGCCACTTCCCACGTAATGAAATGGACTCACAAGCATCCCATTCAAAGTTAATGCAAGCATTGCAGAAGCAAGATAATGGTCTCACCATTACTAAGGTGGGGTCAGCTTGGACTTATAGAAGCTATAGCATGCAATTTCTCAATACTAGGAAGAGGTTGCACATCCAATGCATTGGTTCTATCAATATCTGACTCCTTCACTTCCCAGTATACCTTGTTAACATTAGATTGCTTGCTCCTCAAGACAACACAAGCATCATGTGCACCTCTAATCTCTGCTCCATGTTCTCGTGAATCGCTCGGGTGCAAGTACCGCTGGCCTTGGCGTGCACTCTCCATCATGTTCACCTTTTCCATGCCCGTAACCAAAGTAGTTCCATTGTAAACTAATGCCATATTCAACATAGTACCGGTAATGAAATATGAATTTTTTTCTCGACTTGTATTGTGCAAAGACAACCATCGTATTCACACAATATGATATCGCATATGAGATCCACCATTCTCTTTCAGCCATTTTAGATGAAGCTTAAATGCATGTTGTACAAAATGTGTATCATGATTTCTCGCCATCAAAATATACAAGTGAACAGCCTTCTTCAAGATGCCATTTACCTTTAGCATGGTAACTGTACCATTATAGTAACTTGGTCTCAGATTCCAATGTTTCGACCGAACCTCTTTGAAAGGCTTCAATGTATAATTTTCTCGCAAAGTCAACCACCGATATCAATCGAATCATCTCTCGTGTTTTGAACACATCTTCTGAATTCCTTTGCTTTGCCGCTGAGCTGCAAAGTTGTGATGGATAAATGTCTTCATGTGACCAAACATGGCATCCAAAGATTATGTGTGCATTTGTTGTCTTCTCCACCAACTGAGCCTTCTTGAGACTCCTTTTTAGACTTCTCATCCACATAAGAGTATATTTGCCAATTGACTTTACTTTCAATGTCATTTTCTGCTTTCTTTTGGACACAAGCTAATGTTCTCGCTTACCACGCTCTTGCAATCACTTGTAATACAATTTAATTTGTGCCACTCATCACTATCCTGCTTTTGGACAAACCATACTCCTCCATAGAGTGCCGACATTACAAGATGTATGCTTGTGAGCCTAACAAATTCCATCATTTTTGTTAGCAAAGACAAACTTCACAATTGCAGCTACAATTGATGTGAAGCTTAGCCCTCATAGAATTAAATGCCTTCCCAAGTTCTCTTGCTCATGCTTGACACAACAACATGTGTTTCTTTCCTTTAGCTTCCTTACACAATCAAGTTTGAGGTATTCGAACAATCTGATGCCAATGTCTACCTCTGGGTGTTGCTCCACAAAGTTCTGGTACAGCTCAGCCTGTGCATTCAAATCATCATAGTTAATAAAAGATTTTGTATGTGCAATTGAGTACATGCGGAGTCAAAATGTACTAACATGTACTCATAATGTACTAATATATACTCAGATGTACTCATATGCACTCATATGTACTCATATGCACTCATATGTACTCATATGTACTCAGAATGTACTTACAATATACATAAGGACAACAGAATATACATTACACATGTACATTAAATACGCGGTGTAAGGATAAAGTAGCAAAGGTGGGTACATTACCATCGCACCCTAGAGCATATTAATGTTCTAGAGTAGATTCTTGAAGTCCATTGGCACTATTCGAAAAGTCCGAAAGTACAAGATATGTACTCTATAGACATGTATAACATACAATATTATGCAAATATCTAATCTGTACATTGCTTAAGAATTTTGGAGTCACTGCATAAATAAGAAAGGAAGATTTAGTGTAATATACATGGTCAATAAATGTAAGCAAACCAACAAAGGTGATTGCATATGTAAAAGTAAGTAAAAGTGAATACATAAATAATAGATCACCATTAGAAAGCATTCATACATCAAAACAAAGAAGATACTATAAATTCCAATAAAATGAACATATACATGAGGGATCGAAGCATTTCACACAAGAAAGAATGAAATAACCGTGGTATATCAAGAAACCGGATTGCCCGATGCCTTTTCTTTCTTACATCCCTCGTATTTAGGTGAAACCTTGGTGTTGTTTAACCAAAATTGATGACTAATTGCTTTGTGTCTTCGCCCAAACAATCGATCTTCTTTCTCGCCGCTAATGCCCATATACTTGACCCGCAATTTTCATTCTCTTTCTTCTCGGCCGCAACAGATGACAAATTTCGAGGATGGCAGTTCAACATTTTTGAAGCAACTCCTTTTTGCTTCAATTCCCCATTTTTCCCAACAATCATGGATAAAACAGTGCTTGGTCGCTAACTTGTCACCGCTATTAGAAGAATTAACCTCTTCTAATCCATCTTTGAGATTTTGTAACAATGAATGTTTCACCACCGCTCAAGGTAGCCCAATCATGTGTTTAAACAACCCCAAGAGCCTGTTATCTTGCAAGATCCTCGAAACCAATACCTCTTTCACCGTGAGATAGAGAATCGGGCTTCATTTCTAAAGCATTCAACAACCTTTTCGCTTCTTTTCCTGATTTTTTGGTGAAGTACCTGAAATATGATATGCCATTCTCATCGCTGACAAGATCACTCTCTATCACTTCATTCAAAGATGTCATTTAGAGTATCTTGTTCAACCATTTTCTCGCTTCCCTTTGTCGACATTTCTTGTATCACCGCCCCTCATTTTGGACATCAGCCGAGTAATTTGTTCATACTTTGATTTTCTTGTGCCATGCCACTACTACTACTATGAAAACTGATATGCATGCAAAGATCCGCAAGAATTTGAAATTCTTTTCTTTGTTTTAGATTCTTAGACCGTGAAATTGGAGGGAATTTGCTTGTTTCGATGGATTGGAGGGAATTTGCTTGGATCGGAGGGAATCCAAAGTTGATTGTGCCCAAAATTTCGAACAACCGCGGGCCACTTCATGTCATGATGACAAACAATCAAATATATTCCTTTTTTAAATATATAACGACAAGCACGTGGCCTCCTACATAAAAAACGGGTTTCTAGTGCAAAATAGTACATGAATTTAGAACTAATGTATGACACCCTAGCATGCTTTTACCCAATAATATTTTTCTAATGATTTGAATGCAAATGTGTCCTTCAGATGAATTGTAGATTAAGCTGAGATCTTTCCAACAAGCATAAGATCATTCAATTCTAAGACTACAATCTCAAGTTATGAGATTTTTCATTTCTTAAATTCTGAAGAACTCAAGAGCTTATAACTTGAAATTTTCATCTCCAATCAAGACGATCTTATGCTTATTGGAAAGATCTCAACTTAATCTACAATTCATCTGAAGGGCACATTTGCATTCAGATCATTAAGAAAACGTTATTGCTAAGTTTTCCAAAATACCACTGGGTTTAGTGGCATTTTGGTAAATTTGACAAACTTTAATGGTATTTTGGTAATTTTCCCTAATTAAAAATAGCATAAATTGTATTATTAATTCTGACACAGAGTTATGGCACAACAGGTTAGCTCACACTCATTGCAACAACATTAAATATTTGGCAAAAAAATTTCTTGTAGAGATGATAAGTCACACAAACTTATGTGTGAAGGATGCATGCTTGGTAAAATAAACAGACTGCCTTTCAAGAAGTCAGCAAACAGAGCCAAGCATGTTCTTGAGTTAGTACATACAGACCTTTGTGGACCACTAAACATAAGGAGCAGATCAAACAACCGGTATTTTATCACCTTCATAGATGATTACTCTAAAAAATGCAAAGTTTATTGTCTTGCAAGAAAATCCCAAGCATTACAAGCTTTCAAACAATATGTAGCAGAGGTAGAAAGAGAAACTGGCAATAAAGTGAAATGCATTAGGTCAGATCGAGGAGGAGAATATTTGTCTACCAAGTTTAGGCTGTTTTGCATTGCTAATGGAATAAAAAGACAGATGACTTGCAGGTTTAGCCCCAACAAAATGGAGTGGCTGAAAGGAAGAATAGAACACTCATGGATGTAGTTAGGTCTATGATAAAACAAAGTGGACTTCCTAATTATTTATGGGAGGAGGCTTTGAAGACTGCCACCCTTGTTCAAAACAGACTTCCTACAACAGCTATTAAAGGTAATGTACCTCAAAATTTATGGCATAATGATCATGAAAAGATTGATTATGACAGGTTCAAGACTTATGGATGTCTAACTTATACTCATATTCCTCATGAATTAAGAAAGAAACTGGACAGCAAGGCTGAAGTAGGCTACTTAGTAGGGTATGATGAGGAAGCCAAGGGATACAGGATTTATAATCCACTTACCAAGCAAATAATCATTAGCGTGGACGGTGTTCAATGAGAATGTCACCTACAAAGACAGATTCAAAAATTATGAAGCAAAGGGAGCAGAAATAGACAAGCAGGATAAAGTAGGAAAACTAATGAGCAAACAGGTCAAGGACTTTACCAATGTGGATTCAGATGATGATGACTCACTAGAGGATGACAATGCAAATGAAACACCAGCAGAGAACATTCAACAAGGAGATGAACTAGAGAAGCAAGGTGGCAAAGAAGAGCAAAACTTAGTCAAAACAAAAGAAAACCAAGCTGATAAACTGTTAGAGGACACTCAGATTGATTTAGACAAATATGGAAGGACTGAAGCAGGGAAAAGTAGAAGATTACAGGGAATACACATTGAGCATGATCACATTCTAAGCATAACAGAAGATGCCAGTGTCCCAAGGTCATATGATGAAGTGTTAACTAGTCCAGATAAGGATATGTGGATTAATGCAATGAATGAAGAGATGGCATCCTTTAGAGATACACACACATATGACATAGTGGAATACACAACTCATAAACATATAATTGGTAGCAAATGGCTTTTCAAGCTTAAAACCAATGCAGATGGAAGTCTGAAACACAAGGCCAGACTAGTAGCTCAGGGATGTACCCAGAAAAAGGGAGAGGATTATGAGGAGACCTACTCCAATTGTTAAGTTGACAAGTCTCAGAATGCTATTATCTATAGCTAATGCTCGAGATCTTGAAGTACATCACATGGATGTAAAGACTGCCTTCTTAAATGCAAAGTTGGAGGAGAATGTCTATCTAAAGCAACCAGCTGGTTTTGAACAAGGAAAGAACACAGTATGGAAGCTAAATAAAGCTGTTTATGGACTAAAGCAATCACCCAGGGAATGGTACAACTGCATTGACAAGTATCTTAGAGAACAAAAATTTGAAAAGTTGCGTAACGATGGCAATCTATACAGTTCGTAAATGGAGGAGAATATTGTGTAATTGCACTCTATGTAGACGATCGCATTATGTTTACAAATAGTACTTCATGCTTGAATCATTGCAAGGAGATTCTTAAGAACAGTTCAGTAATGACAGACCTTGGAGAATTGAAACATTTTCTTGGGATAGAAGTTACAAGGGATAGGCGTAAAAAAGGTTTTAAAGCTTACTCAATGCAGACATATTGACAACATGTTAAAGAGGTTTAACCTTGAATATGCAAATGCAGTCAGAACTCCTATAGTTCCAGGCCACAAACTCACAGCAGAAGTAGAAATACCAGAGGCTGAAAGGAAGGAAATGGAAGAGAACCCATATCGAGCACTTGTAGGGTGCCTACTTTACTTAGCCAATAATACAAGGCCGCACATTGCCTACGCAAAGAAATATTCTCAAGAGGGAGAAACCACAATCCCAAAGAAGTTTGCACCGGATAGCGTGGAAAAGAATACTTAGGTATTTGAAAGGAACCATGAATGATGGATTAATATTCAACTCATCTACATTAAACTTAGAGGCATTTAGTGATGCTGACTGGGGAGGAGATTTGAGTTGCAGGAAATCCACATCAGGGTATGTGATTATGTTAGGAGGAGATGTAATAGCTTGGAGAACAAAGAAACAAAGTGCCATAGCTATGTCAACAGCTGAGGCTGAATATGTTGCTGCATCCTTAGTGGCTAAAGAGATTGCTTGGTTGAGAAGGCTAATTGATGAGTTAGAATGCACACAAGAAAATGCCACTCAAATCTTCTTCACCGACAAATGAGTTGCATGGCCATTGTCAAAAACTCAGAGACCATGACAGACCAAACATATTGAGTTGAATGTTCATTTTATAAGAGATTTGGCAGAAAAGGGCTATATACAAATGTGTTATATGCATACTACAAGACAGATTGCGCATATCTTTATGCAAAGGCTTTAGTTAAAAAAAATAAGTTTGTCAAGTTTAAACAGGCTATGAATGTTTCAGCAGAAAGCTTATCAACAAACTCAGTTTCAAAAAGGGTAAAGTTTGCTAAAGAATAAATTCGTGACAGTATTCTGGAGGATCATAAGGATATATGATGAAGGAGGAGTGTTGATATTTATGAATATGTTCATCATATATTCTGGGAGCTGCATGCAAATGGTCATGATCATGGAAGAATTCAAAAGACCTAGGTAACTTCATTTTAACCTAGTATATTATGGTTATGCCATGGTTGTAAATATGAACCATTGTTCAATGGTTAATTGTAAATAGTTAATACTAAATATGTTGAAGAGGTGAAGGCTAATCGACATGGAGCCAAAACCATTCAAAATTAAACACATCGCTTTCTGGCCGAATCAGAGCCAAACCGACTTAAGAAAATCTTGTACATATATCCCATATCTGGATCATTCGTAATATAGTGGATTGCGTGCATTTTCGCATGTTTAGAGATGCATTCGATTGATTAAAGTTCAAATTGGAGCGTAAGGAATTTGGTCAATGCAGCTACAAGAATCCGGGTCAATCTGAAATGAACAAGAACCTTTGAATGTTTACTCAATAGTTAAATGGTTAAACTCTGCTCATTGTTGCTAAGGCACTACTATTCAAGTTATTATTGCATTGTGAATGATTATTGCTAGAAAATTTGACTAGTAGTTAGCATATATTGTTCTCAAGTTCTTCATTAAAACTAATGTCACCTGGTAAAATGTTCTCACTTCTATCTTTAAGCTCCTGTGACAATGAAGCAAATAATCTTGTATGATGTCGCTTTTGTACCAGCACAAATGTCGAGTGGGTTTATAATCCTCATGCAGATCTCGCAGATCCCCGGCAAGAACACAAACCAAAAAGGTTGACATACATTATATGTAGGGAGCAAATCTGGTAATGCAGTGCTTACCTTCTTAATGGCCTCCTTCTTATGCCAAAGAACTTGTTGGAATTGGCCCTCAGATACACCAGCTTTGATGCGACAAACTAGTTTTTATGTATGCCAAATCGCCGATATATTAAGTTAAGCTAAATCATCCGAGATTTCCTTTCAACATTTTGTTGGCTGACTTTAGAATTCCCAAGCCCCGATTGTGGCGATAAATTGAGCAAAACTGCTTTCTTGCGTATTAATCAAGGGGTTATCGGGCGTATGAGGCATGGCGCGATCTTGTGAAAAGAAGTATTTTGCATGCAAACGGCTTTAAAAATACCCATTTTATAGTGCTCAAATGTGTCTTCAAAAATCAATGCAGATGGGCTTTCGGTTTAACATGCCTAGCCACTCGCCTTTCTGTTGCATTTTGTTGTCTGCTCTCTTTCATCATGAATTAGACCTAATCCGCCAAAGCAGACTATGGAGGAGGAGCCAAAGAAAGAGGAGGATTCGCCAAAGTAGTGATTTTCCTGCTCACAGCCGGCGAAGACCTAACACTCTTTAAATCATCACAGCCAAGATAGTCATTCTTTTATAGTTTGTTCGATGGGTGCTTACCTTGCTCATGATGACTTCTCCTTCAAGACGTGCTCATAGCCGTGATGCCTCAAATGCCGCGGTCCTAAAAAGGAGGAGTGGTTCAAAAACGTGGTCTTGGACCAGCTATATCTAAGACCGCCAAAGATCGGAGTTGGATCTGCCATAGCCAGAGCAAAGAAGCTACGTGTCAGCACAAGGACGCTTCAAACAAATTCCATCAAACAAATATTTATCAAACAAAAAATGACACTGAATTAGATATGAGTGAAGGTTCATCATTGACACGTTCTTAACTTATGCCCATCATCGTTACTAGTGAAGACTTTGTTTCCGTTCTTAGGGCCAGATTCGACTGTGGAAATTAGATGGGTATTGGTTGTGCATGAACCAATTTTACCGCGCTAATGCTCTAACTAACACTTATCTTCTGATTCCATTGCAACAGCTTAGCAATTACCAAAACACTCCTCCTAAAATCGAACGCCGCCGCTTTTAACTCCAAAACACTCGCTTAACTGACAGGGATGATCCCCTGGCCTTTTGAAACTTGAATCAACTGCCATACAACTCTTGTCGTAGATTTCCTTGAAAACATGATCTTAAACGCAGAGTTGTTGCCCTAAAAAAAGAGAGATGGAAGTTGAGATATTACAGAGAAGGGCCACTGCCGCATGTGGAATCTGGCCCTTAGAAGACAAGAAATGATGAAAAACTCTTGGACATGCAAACCCATTATATAGAGCCTCATACCGCCAAAGAAATGGAGAGCCACCGCCTCGCAGCCCGTAACGCGACCTATTCCCATTTCCAGAGCGTCAAGGAAACATTCCGCTATGGCACAGGTGATCCGGCGATATTCTTAAGGTTTAGAGCTCAGCCCAGGTTTTGATGCTTCAGGTTTTGAGCTCAGATGATCCAGCGATGCTTCAACTCATGCCATTGCTGATTCCTTCAAGCAAACTTTCGGCTATGGCGAAGGTTTCAGGCTTTAGGCTTTAGGCTACAGATGATGATTTTCCGTCAGATTTTGAGTATGATTCAAGCGTCCCAAGTGTTTTTCCGTCGGATTTTGAGCACGATTCAAGCTCCTGGATTCAGCTATGGCGATGCTTCACCGTGTAGGTAACTGGCCCAACCGAGAGGGCTACTAGAGGATGAAAAAGAATTTGTATTTCTTGGAGATAGAGATTGGCCTTCACATCAAGGCAAGAGGTAAGGTTTAAGGTTTCTACTGACGAGATTACTATCAAGGTGGTTGGAGAGCACCCACATAAAAGGCAAAGGACTGCAGTTGAAAGCATTTCATATCAAAATCTCCAATTTGAGATGGTAGATCAAACTATCATAGCCGAGGAGCAGACCAATGAAGAGGTAAATGACGAGGCGCTTTCCCCCACCGGGCCGGCAAGAGCCACCGCCCCTCGCCAGCCCAAACGCCAAGAACCTATTCCCATTTCCACAAAGATCAAGGAAAGATTCGCTATGGCATAGGTGATCCGACGATATTCTTAAGGTTTGGAGCTCAGCTCAGGTTTTGATGCTTCGTGTTTTGAGCTCGATGATCCGGCGATGCTTCACCATGCCATTGTTGATTCTTCAAGCAAACCTTCGCTATGGCAAAGGTTTCAAGCTTTTAGGCTACGTGACGATGATTTTCTCGCCGATTCGAAAGTATGATTCAAGCCGCCCCAAGTATTTTTCCATCAATTTTGAGCACGATTCAAGCTCCCGGATTCAGCTTATGGCGATGCTTCACCGCGGAGGTAATCGCCCAACCGGGTCGCTCTGCATCGCTCATCCATTTTTCATTCTTGGATAGAATGATCACCTTCATCATTGAACTACAAACAAAAACGCACACCAAATTTCCTTGACGCCATGCTAGAAGGAACAAGATTCTAGAAGGAACAAGACGGCGCTTTGAGAACCCCTCCTCCCCAACGCATGCTCATCAAGCCCAAATTACCTTAGAGTGGTTGCCACATGGCAATCAGCGATTGGATGATATCCAAGAATGTTGATCCACTTTCCTTGACTAAAATAAAATGTCCCTTTCTTATTTAACCAATCACCGTGAGAAAGGTTAGGTTTTCTCAGAGGGTTTCCGGGTTGCTTGAGAGCTTTCTCTTGTAAAGATCCCGCGCCTCTCGCAGAACCCAAAGTCTAGTACCGCCATGGTATTCAATTCTCAATCTCCAAGTTTATGAAGATTAAATTATTTTTTCAGATTGGACAGTCAAGTTGTTGAGATCTTCTTTTTGTTACAGGATCAACCCGTAAAGCTCGGCCAGAGTGATGAAAGTAATCGGAAGAACTAGATCCCGAGGTCGTGACTCAAGTTCGTAAAGTTTCGGATGACCAGAATCGCCTTATTATGAGAAACGTTAAGGGGCCGGGTCGGGAAGGTATATACATCCGCTTCTTGCTTTGTTCCCTTTTCTTTTTGTGCAAATTATATCAGACCGTGGTTTTGATGAAGTAAGCTTGCTCTTTTGCAGGGGACATCCTTACCCTTCTTGAATCGGAAAGAGAAGCAAGAAGGCTTCATGAAAACAGCTTTTTTAAAGGATAGATTGTGAGTAATCACATAATTTTCATGAGATTGTTCGTAGTTTTTATATTATGAGATTTGCTAGTGTAGATTTTCCTAAATGTGAGAGTATTAGGATGTCTCAAATGGTTGATAAGAAGGGCGAAGAACCCTAGTGGTTGTGAGCAAGGTGGATAGATTTATTAGGTTTACAAAACAAATTTACTGCAGATGATGTGAACACTGATGATGCATTTTAGAAGTTAGAATAGAAAAAATGAAGCTTTTCAAAGCCATCCACAGCTAAGTCATCTAACATGAATCCGTGGTTGGTATTCCTGCATTAGAAAAAAGGTTAACTATTCAGGCTGGAGGTCTCTAAAAGATATGTTTAAAGATTAAGCACTGCACTCTCTGATAAAAGGTCAGAGCTTGAAAAAATAGCTGCCCAAATTTCGAAGTTTAATCGCAGCCTAGCATCATGATGAAGCTTGCAGGTTTCTTAGACAGCAGCTGAAGTTTTTAACTATAAAAGTAATTTTGTTAGCTTTGTTGATGATGAAGCCATGCACTATACAGCTAGAACGGGATTGTAAAAAAGTTTGCAGATGAATTTAGTTGTCTGAATTTATGAAAGAAGTTACAATGGCCATGGAAGAGGCAGAAGGAATATCTCTACCTAACTTTGTGCTTGTCGACGTGTTTAATCAACTGGTTAAGAAAAGATTGAACTGCAACGAATCATTAATATTATATTACAGCTCCATTTTCTTTCCTTCATTTCTGTTAAGAGATCTGCTTAAGAAATTAAGCATGGGATGCAGAAAAGTTAAACACAATTTGGTAAGACTAGAAACTGTCAGAGAGATCTGTGAGAGCATGTGATAAAACAAAAATAGTGCTCAAATAGGTTGGTCTAGGCTAGAATGACCAAAGATAAAGGTACTGAGCATTCCTTGGCTGTTTATTTTGAGAGCATTATGAGTTTGTAACTTTGCTGAGCAAAACTGTTTGAGATTTCTTTTGTGTAAGTGAACGTGCATCTGGGCATTCTTTTTGATAGTTCCCAAGTTCTAAACAATTTCGTGGCATTAAATAGTTCCAAGTAAATAGCCGTAGGAATTAATTCAATTTACATTTTAGGATTTATGTTGCATGCTTAAGGTAAACATGTGCACCGATTCTTTTCGGTGGTTGATGTGATGGGTTTTGAGTGTCATCTCCCTTTCCAGTTTGAAAAACAAACGAGTTGTTGGAGAGTTTTATGTGTTTTTTAAGAGTTTGAACTACACTTACAAACCATAGTTAGCAGTTAAGTTGGCCGTTACCTAATGCTAAAATAATGTGTAATGCCTTAGTCGCGGACCTAATAATACGCTATGTTTTTGCCAAAACACAATCAGAATTTCAACAATTTAAAACATGATCCTCATTAATTTGATCATGTTGATTCTAATTATGCAATCAAAACTTGCTAAAACTTTGAATGTAACTTAGACCTTTGATCCAAATATGTCCTTGCTTTTCACTTAAAGTCTTGCAATAAAAAGAACACATGTACTAGCATTTCTAATACAAATTTCAGCAATTAAGCACCACTAAGATGTAGTGAATAAAATTATGAATAAAATTTGAATGTTACTTTGTCTTCAAACAAGTCACATTTTCTCACATTGACAAAGCAAACTTGAATACAAAAACTTAGTAGCATAAAGAAAGACAAATGTTCTCCTCTCCAAACTAAAAAAACATCAAAGTTTGTCTTCCCGCATGATAGAATTGGAATATATAATGAGATGATGCTTGCCCGTAAGCTTTGTTGATTAACAATTATGACATGTTACCATTCAAATCCATAAGCAACACAATACTTGGCTGGAAAAAAAAAAAATAGAAAGTAGGGAAAAGAGCATACCCGCTAGCTATATGGCTACAAGTTATATTAGACCATCATGTTGTTCCGGATATAACCAACCCCGTGGGTTCTAAAATGGATCAAGAGATGGTTCCCCCTCGCTCGCCACAAACCGAGAGTTTTAACCTTATCGTGAGCAAATCGCCGAAAAAAAAAAAGTTTATTGTTTTAGCTTTTTGATAAACACATAAATAAAATGGTCTTCCCGTGGTCATATATTCTCAAAACAAACAATTTTAAACATGATTGTATTGTTCATCTCTACTCAATGCATTCAAAGCAATTTGTCCTCGCTTTTCCATTCACAATCCCTCGTATCAAGAACGTTTTTTTGGCGCGACCGGTACAAACCAGATGACATTGAACATATAGGCATTGTAGTTGGGCGATGTGGGAAGGCACAAAGAACAATGTTCAGATGCTCTCATATGCAAGTGTTGAGGACACCCAAAGAACTCCAGTTCCTAGAGTTTGTTTTGAAGTGGATAAACTATGACCCTCGATGATGTCCGCTAGGAAGGGAACAAGGCGCCACAGAAAGAATGTTCCTACAAGCGCAAAGGGCTTTGGATGGATCCCCCGCCCTATGAGTCTTTGCCCCTATCGTATAAAAGGAAACATGGATATTTTTATAGGGTTTTCTACACGTAGGAAAGGGCTATCAAATCCATAAGAAGCCTCTAACCATAACTTTAAAGGCTAAATGAAATGAAAAATGCCCTCAAGAGTGGACACCAATTGCTAAGGGCAAACCGCAAAAAAAAAGTGTGAAACCCTTAGCCGCACTTGGAGAACTGCCAATGGTAAGAACCCCTGATGCACAACCCGCTACTAGGATTGAGCCATCTCGCCGTTAACCCTATCCAACCCCTAGCTATCAAAGCCCCCGATCTCTCCGAGAAGGCACCGCTAGGAAATTATCCACTTTTAAGATTAAACCACGAGCGCTTAAATACCGATGACGGGCATAGCCCTCCAGCCTCCCAAATTCCTCTTTTGTGAATGCTCCTTCTACCTCCAATGCCCTCAAGATGGTCCAATGCACCCCGTGATCACTTCTCGATTTGAGGTTCAATCCCGAGGAAGAAAAGAATATGGCTCAAAGAACCGCTTCCTCAAACGGGCGCTCAAAACGGTTTTATCCCATGGGTTTGAATTGGTTTATGAAAGTATCGATATTTGATTGTTTACTAGTCCGGTAATCTAATGCACAAAATGCGCTCCAATGACCATATGCAAACATTGGTTAAGAGCTTCCACGCTACCTTTACAGTATGCCGATACCGGCCGACGTGGTGCCGCTTTGACCCCATTACTGTGTAATTCTTTTGGAAGAGTCTCTTGAATGCAATTAATTGTAGAGTACTTAAATAGATTTTATTTTTCAGAAAGAAGGTCACCTGAAGCACGTTTAAGGATTTGCAAGGGAAAAAATCCTTTATAATATCTGGTAATCACAAAGATTTGTGCCGCATGCTTATTTTGTGGAAGTGGTTGGTTGCAAAAGAAACAACTAGAAATTGCTAAAGCATATATGAAAAGAAGAACAAGAGTGCTTAACGGAACTTGACTAGCAAGGAATACATCGAAGTTAAGCATTCAATGTAACTAATTGATAGCTTAATACAATATATAAAGAATCACTCATAGAAAAGTTCCAAAGAAATATGGCATCAACATAAGGCATATGATTGTCCCGCTCAAGGACCAATCGACACCGCAACGAACCACCTTGACATGGAAGGTATGAGTTGATTTTTAGGTCGTGAAAGATCGCTGGTATGCATCTTAATAACCCCTTCTTTATAGGATTTTGTTATGATAGCAACCACTACTCTGAAGGTAAAAAAATTGAAGGATGAAAAATTGTTCATTTTTTTGAAGGAGAGAGTTTGGAAGAAATTGATGGAAGTGGTTACAAGATGGGTTGGTAAGAAGTTGTGTGATGATCATGGTGGGCCTCCCCCGAAAAGAGCAAACAAAGATTTTTTCAAAGAAGATATGGCTTAGGTACCTCCGAGGCATGTCTAATAATGAACTCTCCCAACTGGTTGACTAAATTCTAGAATGCAAGACCTTCATGAAAGTGCAGCCTGGATATTCCGGCAGGTTTGATTGCAAACAAAGAGCACTCGATACCAGAACTTCAACCTTTATTGCGGAGAGAAATTTTGTTCTATGCCAATAGTGTGGTCAAAAAAGAATATACATTCTTTGAAGATCTGCTTGTGGATTTTCCAGATTCCACCGAGCAGAGAATATTAGATATTGCCCACAACAACACGTATCACGCCAAGGCCAATTGGAACAAAGATCATGTGCTGGGTAACTCATCCATTTGTTTTCTAGAACCCATCGAGATATAATCAAATCAAGAGACCAAGAAAAGAAAGGAGAAAAATAATGTTGTTCATACTTCATGTTATCACAAAAGATGGCATTCCAATGCCCGCCTCTTTTTCGAGAATATAACCCCGTGTTTATTGATATTTATGGCTTCACAAAAGTATGGGATTGCAAGAAATACATGGAACCATTTACGAGGATAGCGTAGCATGACAAAAGCTAAGGTCTATTCTTTGGTTATCCTAATGCGCTCGCGGAACTTTCCAAACAAGCTTTGTACAAATGTAATTAAATCCAACGCTGTTCATATATTTCTTTTGGGCACTTATGATGAACAGTGGATGTGTGAGCAAGAGAAAAGAGAAAGAATATCAATATTACATTAGCCACATGTGCATCAACAGAGTGAGGCACGTATATGCCGCAGTAAACCGAGTTAGAACTGCCTCAACCAGTGAATAATGCCCAAGAGCACCCCGGCACGCCAATGCCCTCACCGAAAGGAGGATTAAGATGCAAAAATAAAAAAGAAATATCGACGAATTCACAGCAAGCCGAGATACGCTTGGGCAGCAATGGATGGTGACCATGTCTTTAATGCCGCTTGAAGACATCATAAGCATATCACATTATTGATCACTGGTGCCTAAATATGGTTGTGTCCTAGATTTCTTCTTAATGGCAGATACCTTCGCATGTAATGCTCATGCAAGGAAAGCCAATGTGGCATTCATAAAGGATGTCAAAATATACCATTTCTTGCGATCTTTCTTGGAAACACTAGACAAAATACCAAACCAAATTAACCGGTATTTCTGGAGGAAGAGAAAGCAGAGGACAAGAATGTAGACCGTGGGGACAATTCTATGCCCAATCTCAAGATTGCCCAAGGCACAAACTTATCCAACCCGAATGATATTGTAAAAGTCGGACGAGGAGAGCTATGAGGAAAGGATGCAGAGATAAAGAGACTTTTGAGTCCACCCGTAAAGGTATTGACACCTTTGAACCTACATTCCAAAAGCTAGACCGTGATAAATCAATATTTTGAGCTGGCTATGGTCATATGTTGTGTAAAAAATACATTTCAAAGATCCGGGTAGCTTAACGACAAGGAACAAGACGAGATGGAGACGACCGAACACGTAAGCACCTCTATTTCATGTAAAAATAAAAATATTTCATCCTACGAAGTTCTCGATGAGCTAGAACGGAATTACTTGGAGACACTAAAGTGCTTCACATAGCCTTAAAATGTGCGTAAGTTGCCCAGCCGTGGAAGTGGATGTACCCAATGTGACGGGCTATTAAGAGATGGACACTTCGCAGCTATAGAGATTGTGAGAAGCATGTTCTAAGGTATGGCTAATGAACTCGCAGATAATTCTAACAGACGTAAACTCGATTTGATTTTATTGCTCAGCGATGTCTTGTCAATTTTATGACAAATGATGAATAGAAATTATGTGTTCGCTTGACAATGTTTTTAAGTCTTTATTGATTACATCCGGTCACATGAGGATGTTTTATTAAACGTTTAGAAAAGGCCGGGGTCACATGTTCATCTCAAGAAAAATTGCCACGCCAAAACGGCCATTTTCCGCCTAAAAAGATATCTCTTCAAGATTTGCAACTTATACATGATGTTACATCTTAGTGTTTCAAATATTCAAAAGCATCATGTGAAGGATTGTCATATTGACATCTATTCCAGATATTGCTTATACATGATGAATTCTTAGAATTCAACCCATTTGCGTATTGTCAGACTTATACAAATGACTAATCAATTGTCATTCGGAAAGTTTTGCCGCCAAAATGGCGATCAATTCATAATTATTTTAATGTCTTTTTTATCATCCTTTACTCAAAAAGAGCTCGAAAAGATCCCCTTTGATGACCCAATCCAAATCTTATATTATGACGCTTTAGTGCAAGCATCTAATGGACCACGCCCCAAAATAGACGGCCCAGATTTTGAGTTAAAGGTTTAATGGTCCAGATGCCTACAAGTTTTCTATCGATTTAGGGTTTGAGGTTTTTTCACCTTCAGACTAGCAGCGGGCTTCTAGCAATGAGTTCTCTGAAGCACTCCTGGGCCATGGCCACACCCAGGAGCCCGGCAGAGCCCGAGCCCACGCCCAAGCCCACAACAACCGGTTCATGCACACACTGTTCAGCCACACAGTTGTATTAAGAAAGCGAAGCTTAATTTCTTCAAACGACTGTTTAGAAGGACGAATAACGTTATATTGAAGGTTGATCGCGAGGTTCATATAATCTTTTGATATATAACAATTTCAGAGTTCGTTGAGAAGGATTCACATAAGTTCTTCGCTATCTTCGATGTTGTAAATAAGATGTAAGAGTTACCACCGGTAAAGGCCCCTTTGTTTTTGCTATGATTTTCTCCAAGCGATTTTGTCTTCATAATGCGTAATACAAAGCAGCATCTACCCGCCTCTTTGCTCGGATCTAAGATGGGGGAATTTCTTGATAATCGCTATTTATTGTTGTAAACACTTTGTTCTACATTCTTCCCTGCTTTTATTAAAGATCCGCGTAGAAATAACAAATGGTGATTATGTGATATAGATGTCATTCTTTGCCTTTATTTCTTTGCTTCCAAGGCCCCTCGAGACAATCTACAACGAATTGCTGAGGCACTATTACCGAACATTGATGTTTGAGATCCACAAAAGTCTGCATCCTCCAAGATCATGTGCATCCTTAGATGTGAGATGTGGTCTGCGGAGTCTCGGTGCCTAATACGCTCAAGCCCCGCGCCAACAACCGCGGGTCTATGTATTACCGCCAGCACCAAACTACTATTAATAAAGCTTTTGGTGAGTGTTTGCTATTTAGCTTCAATTTCTTCAGAAACGACCAAGTTCTATAGTAGCCAAAATTTTTAGTCAAATCGCTATTAATGGAAGGATTTATATAAGATCTACATGGTCTTTGGCATACAACAAATTGATTTTAAAGAGAAGGATTCATATAAGCTTTCATCTTTTGCATGCCAAAATAGTGATGCAAGAGCGACTTAGTAATCACAAGGCTCCCTTTGTTACATTCTCCGCTGATTTCGGCTCACACCTTTGCATTACAAAAGGAAAAGACCACGCCTGCCCGGGTCCAAGATTGATAACCCGTTTCATTGGTTGTCACGACCCACATTCCACGCTCAATGATTCAGATATCGTTTCCGAATCCATGATGTTTGAATTATAAAAGCCCCATTCGTGATCATGTGCATCCTTAGATGTGGAAATTTGTTCATTGCTAAATGAGGTTATGCGTTAATGCAGCATCTCTCATTTAAATTCTAAGCTTAGATTATTTACATATTCTTGGGGCCCATGCTGTTTGCAATGCACACAGATTGTTCCTCCGAAAGGCCTGTCTTCATCAATATTGTGCAAAAGCTTGGAAGGCTTAGATGACGCTCTCAGGCATGCGTTTTGGGGACAACTTTCACCCTACACAAAGGACAAACAAGATGATGAGATACTTATATTAGCAAATTTTGTATTAAGATGAAAATCACGCTTAATTTCATGCGCTTTGAAGGAACAATAGATAAGCTCAGAATACATATTCTGCTCATTCTAAGTGGATCGGCAAGCTAACGGCCACAAGAGCTCGCCAAGCCATGCTTAAACCCTATCCCTTCTCGCCAGAAACGTGACTCCATGTCGCTGTCTCTCCCTCACAACCATATTTTGCAGAGAGTACCGACGCCACCCGAACCAAACCACCCAACCAAATCTGGCCCATTTCCAAATCCGCCACCGCATGCGAGAATGGAGGTATTTCTGTGTTACCGCTTATACGCCGAAGCAAGATGACATGCCAATTTATTTGAAATTTTGTAGATTATCTTTATTTAAATTTAAGTTTAGATATACATATTCTTAGTCTATGTATGGCATTGTGACAATGCATATGTTGTTTCGAAAGGGTTTCTGTTTTCTCGCTTCACATTTGTATTAGTATGATGGATAAAGTGGTATAGCGGACAATTTTATTCCATAGTAAGGATAAATAGATGATGAGACAGTTTTATATTAGCAAAATTTTGTACAAGATGAAAATCACGCCGTCGTACGCTTGAAGGAAGCCCAATGTATAAGGAACAATACAAGCCCCGTAAATACATACCCCGCTCCACGGCGTCGATACCGGGTGCTTTCACCGACAAGAGCTCGCCAAGCTTTACATAGTGGAACTCGGTCAAGAACGTGGACCTCCCCGGCGTTTTTCTCGTTGTTCCTTTCCTACGTAACCTTATTTTGTAGATGACGTCGATTTAGTGCTACTCCAATCCAACCACGAACTAATTTGGTCAATTTTGGGTCCAAGAATCCACCGATGTGAGAAATGAGAGCTTCTCGTATACTCTCCGCTTTGCCAGCTTTCAAGCAAGATGATACATTCGCGGCTAATTCTTATTTGAAATTTTTATTACTGCTTGAACAACAAAGTTACCGAGGCGTAAAGTCAGATGACCAGTGGGACAACTGGGACTTGGGACTGGATCTGAAAATGGACCTCAAAAAGAAAAAAAGTGGAAACATGGACCATGGATGAAAGAAGGATAATGGATAACTGAAATGAAGAGGGTGGAGGAAGGGGGGAGGCAGGAGGAATGGAAGGAAGGAAAGGGAAAGGAAGGAAGGAAGGAAGGAAGGAAGGAATGGACAAAGAAGGGAACGGAAACAAATGATTTGAGAGTGATATGATGATAGAGAGAGACATTATTTTATAGATGATGATGATGATTATATATTAGTTGATAACAGAGAAAAAGGCTTTCATTAGTATTGATAGAATTTTGGGGCTACCCATGGGAGCGGCGCATTTATATAAGTAGATTTAAGCCCAAAAGACGCATTTATGCCTACCAGATGATGTGGTGGGAATAAGCCCATACACCTGCCCAAGGATCCCACGCCCGCTAATATTCCCAGCCTTTAAACCACAGCAGCCGGTTCCGCGCCACCCACAAATGGCCATTTCCTGGAGGCTTCGTGGTTTCCACTATCGGAGCGCCCGGCCGCATGGTGCCGCCAGCCTAAGCCCGAAGCACCCGCCACGCACCCAAAAAAAAAAAAAAAAACGATGTAAAGCACGAATTAGCCATTTTTGAACCAGCTGCTTCGGCTTATTTTGAACGCGGCCGCTCGCCCCCACCGCCGCTGATACCACCAGCCAGAACCCGCAGATCGTTACCATCGCCGCTATTTTCGCTTTCATCTTTGCTTGCAAAATTTAAGTAAGCTTTCTTACCATTGCCGGATTCGCTGAGCCATGGAACTGGCAGTCGATTTATAGCCTAAAATGCCATAAGTTCTTTTCCCCGCTAGGATCTCGCTTTTCCGTGGAGGTCGAGCCCAGAAAGATCGTGGAGTGCAGAAGTAGCCGAGCAGGGTACGGTATCCGTAACATATGAGTTTCTTAATTTTAATCTGTGGAGTTTTAGGCCAGACGAAGCAAGATCTGCGCTGGCAAACCGCTCTTTCGTTGGGCTGATGCCACCTGGCCGACCATCGGCTCGGATTTTCTGTGTCGCAATTTCTTGTGGTACTTACAGTTGTTTTATGGCTTAATCACAATAGGTTAAGAAATCACACAGGAACAGGAGACTTCCGGCAGAACCACTTCTCTGGCCGGGTGAAATAAAGCTTTCTGCGGACGCCGCAGGAACGGAGGATAAATAATGGAGGATCTGCTCTTTCCACTACGGATTTTGCATCTCCATTCTTTCATCTTTGATCCGACGGATCCTTTGATCAGATTTCATCCGGCTTCTCCTTCTTTCTCTCCTTTTTCATTTGGATCCTTTGTTTCGCCGGATCGAGTTGTTGCAGGAGCTTTCTTCCGGAAACAACAAAGAGTCTAACCGGGTAACAAAGGATTTTCGCTTCAAAGGTGTGTACCTTGAATTTCAACCATGGCGGGAAAAGCATGGATATTAGAAAAGGGGGTAAAATACGCTTTGAAAAATTTGAATTTCCAAAGATGGGCTTTAGAAAAGGTATTAGAATAAAGGTAAAAAATTAATGCTTGGAAAAGTATTCACACGTTAACATTGTTAAAACATTATGTTGCCATGGTGCACGCTTAGGCATATATTCTTATTCTAAGGTACAAATTTAACTTTTCAAGAATCAAGGGGATGGTCTTCAGAGAAAATATAAAACTACTGGAAAAAATACACAAGATAAAAACACAAACTATGGTGCGATAAAGTTCAATGTCCAACATTTGAGAAAATAACAAACCATGGTGTTTTGTGTTTCATTTTCATGTTTTAGAACTATGGTGTTTTGGCATTTAGAAACCAGACATCGTGATTTGATTAGAA
Source organism: Isoetes taiwanensis (assembly GCA_021234155.1). Taxonomy (NCBI): domain Eukaryota; kingdom Viridiplantae; phylum Streptophyta; class Lycopodiopsida; order Isoetales; family Isoetaceae; genus Isoetes; species Isoetes taiwanensis. Next base: position 4,554,233 of record JAJEKV010000084.1, on the reverse strand, counting down.
AATATATAGGATAGGGATATTGCATATTTATTAGAAACCATTGACATACTAAAAGGGAAAGGCTGAGGGAGGGTTTATTTTTGTCTATGTATATAGAAATGCATAGGTATGGTGTGTGTAATTTAGAAATATATAGGATGGTGCAACCAATAAATGATTTGCACCCTATGATTTCAACAAATGTATAGTACCATGATGCTTGTTATTCATTTTGACTCCTCTACTCAAGTAGTTTTTCTCACTCAAATGCCTTAGACCGCATTTTCATCTTGGAGCACTTCAATCCTCACTCTATGCAACCCACTGCTCTGCCCTCCACCTCGCCTTCTCGCTCCTCCACCCATCTGCCGTCTCCCAACCCTAAACCCTGCTGTACACGCCTTCAATCTCGCTGAAGTCGAGAGTTGCCCTCTCGACCCTTAAACCGTTTTCGCCTGATTGCCGACCAAGCGAGAAAGGCCTTTCTCACTTTAAACCCAAGCAGAGCAGTGATAAGCGACGATGAAGCCCAGAAAGGCCTTCACCTTTGAAACTCGGTGCCATGAGCCGCTTGATCATGGTCAGGGTATTCTCTGAATTTAAACTCGCGAAGAAAAAAGCGACTGCTGGTCGGTTTTGGCTTTTGAAATCTCAGAGCGATTTCGATTAAGGTTTTCAATTTTGAAATCCCGGCGGCGTGAGTGAGCGCGCGATTTGGTTGTCCCCATCTCTCATCCCAAGAACGTCTTTACCTTTACTCCTTTCGGCCCGCAGCACCACCCCTGACCACCTGATTTCGTCTTGCACCTTGTCCCCCACCGACAGTCACGCTCGCATTTGCCACCAACTAATTAAAAGATGCCCAGAAGAGGGCGGTGACACTAATGTCGACTCATGTGAAGGAACTTCTCATACAATTCTCATCGCTCTGTAAGTTGCTCCTGCGGACTGAGAGAGCTCCACGCCTTCAGACTAGGGAGGTTCATGTAAGAGGTGTACTCACAAACATAATGACCACCTTGGTGGTCTCTTTCACCCATCATTATATATTGTACGAGCCTTATATAAGGTATCAACTAGTATTTTGGTGATAAGTAAACAATTTGTTTAATTTTTATTGAATTTGTGATAAGGCAATACGTAACTGAACGAAGTACAATAA